>JAVSBS010001896.1:0-10404 GCA_033124195.1 Coracias cyanogaster | reverse complement strand
CGGCGGCGAGCGGCGGGACGTGCAGCGGGAGATCCTGGCCGTGCTGGGGCTGCCCGGGCGGCCCCGGCCGCGGAGCACCCCCGCCGCCCGCGCCCCCGCCGCCGCCGCCCCGCTCTTCATGCTGGATCTCTACCACGCCGTGGCCGGTGAGGAGGAAGCGGAGGAGGAGGAGGAGGAGGCGGCGGCGGTGTCGCGCCCGGTGCTCACCGGGCTCAGCACCCAGAGCCCCCCGCCCGGCAGCGTCGTCAGCCGCGCCGACACCGTCGTCAGCCTCGTTAACGTGGGTGAGCACCGGAGGGGGTGCGGGGAACCGAGGGCGCCGGGAGGGACCGGAGCCTACGGGAGCACCGGGATGTGCGGGGGCATCGGTGGGGAGCGGGGCGTGCGGGCAGGATCCGGGCGGCTTGGGCAGGACCGGGGGGATCGGGGCTGAGGAGGGCACCGGGGCGCACCGGGAGGACCGGAGCGGGCGGAGGCACCGGGATCCAGGCGGCTTGGGCAGGACCGGAGCAGACCAGGGCGCACGGACAGCACCGGAGCCTGCGGAGGCACCGGGGGGGACACGGGCAGGACCGGGAGCAGAGGCGGCGGCAGAACCTCGCACAGAGCCCGGGGAGGCACCGGGGGGGGGGCACCGAGGGGCACCGGCGGGCCCCGGGGAGCAGCGCACGGCGGGACGGCGCAGCCCAGCCCTGGGCTGCCGCCAGGGACCGTAGCTTTGTACCGGCGGCCCCGAGCATCCCCCGGTCCCGGGGCACTTTCTCAGTGCGTCCCTGTCCGGAAAAGCCTCTTGAGCCCAGAGCTGAGCTTAATAACGGCCGTGAGGGACACGCTGGCCCTGGAGCTGCACCCCTGGGTGCTGGGATGGAGCTGCCGTGGTCCCTGGCAAGCTGCAGTCGGCAGCGGGATGAAGCCCAGCTCCGCTTAGAAAAGTGGAGATGGAGAAGGGGAAAGCCACACCGTGAGGGTGGGCTGGGACCAAGCTGGGGCAGCTGGATGAGCTGTCCCCAGGTTGCAGTGACCTGGGACTGCTTCCCCCGAACGCTGTCTCCACCGTGACCTGATGGACACAGGCTGGAAACCACCACGGGATGAGAGCGGGCGGCCTCATTGCCCACCCTGCCCTCCCCATGGCAGCGGGCACCCAGGGGCTGGGTGCGGAGCGAGCGGGGTGCCCGCGGGCAGGCACAGGGTGGACCGAGGTACCCGCGGTGGGACACTGAATCATGGTTCAAAATAAAATCCTCAAGGTTGCTAATTATTGCTGGAATCCCGTCCAGCTGGTTGCTGAGCAATGCCGGGCTCCAACCACCGGCCTATTTCCAGGAGGCTGCGTGAGCAGCAGCGAAAGCCGAGTGATTTCCAGCATCAGCGGGATCACGAGAACTCGGGGCGCGAATGGTCCCCCCAGGAGGGCAGGCATTGGGGTGGCCTGAACCCAGCGGAATGCACAGACCAGGCATTTGGATACGCAGCTCTTGCCTGCCTCTGCTCACTGCTTTAAGGGGTGTTTGGGTGTCCCTGTTCAAGCACAAGGCTTGAGGAGCAGCTCTGCAAAAGCCGGGAGATGCTTGGGGACCATCTGTGCAGAGGCCAAAGGATGAGGTGTGGGGCAGGAGGATGTCAGTAGGCACAGAGCAGCGTCTTGGCCCACGAGCCGTGGATGTGGCTGGTGTTCCTGGCTCAGGAGTGCCTTTCCAGAGCAAGGCTGGATTTGGCTGGTGCACCGTGGTGTGCCAAGGGATGTGCAATGGGAGGGTGCCTCACCATGGCACCACCGAGGACCAGACAGGGCCCCTTTGCTCCCCTGCACCCCTCCGGGTCCCCCCACAGCCAGTTCTCTGAGCATGGGGGGGAACCCTGGAGAGCCCAGGCAAGGAGAGACCCTGCACCCTCAGGAGGAGGGGATGGGTGAGGGAGGGCCGTGGAGGCATCTCCCAAGTCCTCTCCATCCATTCTTAATCTCCTGTACCACATGTGGATGTGGAGAGGCCAGGGAGCTCCCTGGCACAGATGCTGCTGCTCAGGGTGGTGGTCAGGGTTGCCCTCGGGTGCAAGCACCCAGCTCCCATCTAGAGGCCTTGGGGCTGGGGGGGGCTCAGTGTCCAGAGAAGCTGAGACCGAGAGAGGCAGATCCTGGGGCACCAAATCCCAACTCCCCTCAGCAGCCCACAAACACCAAAAAGTGCCTTAAAAATGGCCAGATTTGATGACAACCAGGGTGAGCTGTTCGGGGTGGGCTGGAAAGCCACCCGGGAGGCGTCGGTGCTGGTGCAGGGGTGAGGACACAGGGGTGCTGGTGCCGCTCCCCTGCCCGGTGCTCCTGGAGCATCTGGGAGAGTTGGGGAACACAGTCCCAGCCTTCAATTTGAATGGCTTTGATTTCTGCGGCTCCGTCAGCCCCTTCATGTTAATTAAATAAGTTTTTGTGGGAAAAGGCTAGCTTTCATTTGCATGCATAATTTGCTGCACAATTACCCTGATGGGACATGCAAATGGAGTAAGTCGGTGCTCCATTGGGCACTTGGACCTCTTTGCTCCCAGCCACCCCTGGTAGCCCTGTGTGAGCCGGGCCGGAGCACGGCTCCCAACGACACACCTTTTTCCTGGGAAGGGGAAACGACAAACCTCCCTGGCGCACAAACACGTCCCAGTTTGGGCAGTGAGGGCCTCCAGGCCATGGGCGGCCACCGGGTACCTTCGGTTGGGTTTGGTGGTGGTGGATCCACCCATGCCGTCCTGCTTGCGGCCGCTCGGCGTGAAGATAAAATACTCCACGTAAGCCTGGCTCTGCTATTTCTGTGTGCTAACTGAAGAGTCAGGTGTATTTTTAAGCCTGGAGTAAGGATGGGCTTTGAGATTTCTTCTCGGCTGGGGCTGAGCCACCAGCCATGAGTCATGGTTACGCGCAGGGTATAATCACGGAGCAGAGAGGTTTCTAACGGGAAGGTGAGGAGGAGGTTTGCAGCGTGCCCAAGCCCCCCAGGACCACCCGTCACCACACACACATCCTCCCTTTCCCTCCCCAGCATCCATCACTGCCCTGGGATGTGGCCAGATCCATCCCCATTCGGATGCAGCAGCAGGACAGCTCTGGCCACAGCTGGACATCTTTCTGGCAAGCCCTGGCTTTACTGGGTGCACATCAAGGGAGGACACCTTCCCCAGAAGAGCTGCGGTGCCCCGGGCGCTGCAACGAGCCATTGGCGTGGGGTGGGAGCTCACGGCATCCCCTTTACTTCAGCCACGGAGTCGGGGTGTGCTCCACTCCCTGTGCTGGCAGAGCATCGCCCGCTGCCAGCCCCAGCGCCCAGGCCGGGGCTCACCTTCCTCCTCACAAAATTACCACCAAAATCCAACTTCTGGGTCAGGATTTTCCCACTCTTGACTTCATTCCACAGCTGTTTGTGCCTCCTTTTTCCTCTGGGCATCCACAATGCCTTGGCCAGATAACCCAGCAGCGCGGGACGAGTCCCTGCGGAGATGTCGGTGCTCCGTACGCACCCGCTGCGCACGTTTTAAATAGGAAAACCTTTGCAATCAAAATCCCCCGGGGTCCACCGTGCTCTCAGCTGGCTGTTTGTAGGGCTGGGGAAGTTTTGGGGATGCAGGTGGGGGGGCCAAGGCTGTCTCACAGCCATGTGCAGCCAGGCTGGGGGTGCCCAGTGCTGAGCCCCATGTCCTGTGTCTCCCACCAGTCATCTCAGGAGGATGGAGAAGCTCTTGTGAGACAAAGAGGAGCCTGGCAGAGGCTCGGCTGCGTTTTGCAGCACTTTGGATAACTCTGAAATCTCTCTCTGCTTTGGAAAGCCTCTGGAGCTTATTTTTTTCCTGCTTGCAAGCGAAGGATGGCATCTCCCTCGCATCTCCTTTAAACTTATTTTAGGCTTCAGCGTGCTTGATGTGGTCGAATATCCTGGCATTTCCTTTTAATTTAGTGTCTGAAATGATCATGGGGACCATTGGGAGCCACCAGGACCAGTAATTATGACTGATGCGCAGTTTATAGAAGCAGCGAAAGTTTACAACGAGAAATTGCAGCTAAAAATAACGCGGGGAGCGGGACGAAGGGCGGGCGGCCCCGTCACCCCAGCACCGGGAAGGGAGCGGAGCAAGTGGGGCTGGGAGACAACCAGGCTCGGCCCCTCATATGGCCGTTTAGAGATGGACATCATATTTATTTTTTTACTATTTTGTCAGGGTGGTGGGTGCCCACGGCACAGCCGTGGCGTTCAGCTTTGGGGGAGGATGCAGAAGCTTGTAGGGGTGCACCAAAGGAGGGGGGCAAGGAGAGCAAAGAGCTGGGGTTGGGTTTTTTTAGTGTGTCTCATCCGCAATCCGGATAATCCGCCCACAGCTAATTGAGGGTTGGTGTGCGGCTGAGGCAACCCGCCTCGAATCAATAGCAGGTTCCCAGGCGCGACAGGCTCCCGGCCCATCGCCTGCACCCCTCCCGCCACCAGATACACATTAGCACCCACTTTTCTGCCCGGGGAGTAGTTTTGCACTCATGTGTAGCTTTGCCAGAAAATAGGTGGATATTAAACCTCCCTCAAGCTGCTGATCGCCAGCCTGGGTTGATCGCCAGGTCCCCATCACCTGCCTCTGCCCCGCTGAGCCCGGGTCAGGACAGGAGAGGAGGCTTCACCCCTGGTCCTGCCCTCCCTTCCCTCTTCTGCTCCACAAACTGGGGGAGAAAGCAGGAGGTTCCTCCTGGCCTCTCCTCCCACCAACTCGGCAGCTTGCTGTTAAATCCAGCGCGTTCGGTTCATCAAGGCGCACAGCCAAGTGTGGCCTCTTCCAGCAGCCCTCATCCCTGGCCAGGGCTTCAGTCCCTTCTGCCATGGACCCCTCCATCACCTCCACAGTACGTGGATGTGAGCGCAAGGCGGGTCTGGACTAGGTGACCTTTAAATGTCCCTCCCAACCCAAAACTTCCATGATTCCAAGCTGCTTCTTTAGTGAAGGTTCCCCCCTTCTCCAGGGCCAAAAATCACTCTTGAGTGGGGCAGGTTCTGTGTCACTGGGTCCCTGAGACCTCCTTGGCTCTGCCACAGAGCCCCCCCTGCCCTTCCCTGGACCAAGAGCCACCTCCAGCATCACAGTGATGTCCGAGCTGGTGTTTACTTGGGTTGGGGCTCACCTGATGCCAGGCAGCAAAGAGGTGACCCATCAAGTACCCAGGTGACTGAAAATACCTGAAGTGACCTCACTCTGTACATGCGTGTCCCCTGGGTTGGGGTTATCAGTGAAAAAAACCCAGGGTGATGGTTCCTCTGGTTGAGTTCTGGGGGGGGCTTTAGGATTTTGCAAGAGCCATGAGACATTGGTGCCTTCCACAGCATCTTTAATGACCCAGGAACATTAAACCATCAGCAGTGGGAGAAATAGAAGATCATGAAGGAGCTCGAGGGGCTGCAGGGGTGGAGAGGATGGTGTGTGTCCCCCTGGGGGGGTGGTGCGAGGGATGGATCCGGCTCCTCGCAGCATCATCCTCCCACCCGCAGCCGGGCAGGGAGCAGGAAGCATTGCCCGCATCCGCCCCTGCCCGCCTGGCCCGGGCTTTTTTATAGCATCACTTGTGGTGAGGCCAGGAGCTGGAGGGAATGTGGGGTTTGAAAAAAGAAGAAGAAAAAAAAGGCAAATAGAAAGAAGAAGGGGAAACAAAGGAGAAGAAAAGAAGAAGAAAACATGAAAGAAAATAAAAAGAAGAAAAAGAAGAAGGAAAAAAGAAGAAGAAAATAAAAAGGAAAGAAGATAAGGAAATAAAAAGAAAAAGAAAAGGGGGGAAGAAAAAAGAAGAGGCAAAAAGAAACAAAAGAAATAAAAAGGAGGAAAAGAAATTAAAAAATAAAGGAAAATAAAAAGAATAAAAAAGAGGAAGAAAATGGAAGAGAAAAAATAAGAAAATATAAAGAAGGAAAGAAAGAAGAAAGAGATAAGGGAAAAAAGAAACAGAAAGGAGAAAAGAGAAGAAAATTTTTAAAAAAGAAAAAATAAGAAAATAAAAATAAGAAAAAAGAGGGAAAAAAAGAGACAAAAAATGAAAAAAAGGAAAGAAACAGGGAAAAAAGGAAGAAAGTAGAAAAGAAAATAAAAAGAAGAAAAAAGGAGGGGAAGAAGAAAAGAGACAATAAAGGAAAAAAGAAACAAAATTGAGAGAAAAAGAAAAAAGATAAGAAAGTAAAAAGAAGAAAAAGCTGGGGGAGAAGAAAAAAGGAGGGAAAAAAAATACAAAAAGAAGAAAAATGAGAAAAAAAACCCCAACCTGTGGACATATAATTAAGATCTCAGCATTCAGTTCGGAGAGCGGCGCCGCGCTGCTCCCCCATAGAAACGGAGATGGCAATTTTATTTTGTATTAAATTTGGAATGTTTCCCCCCCACACCCCCAGGAATCTGTTAGAAATTGCATTTAAAACATGCGGCTTTATTTATTTAATTATTTGCTTCTTTTCGTTCTAAAAGTAAGCGCTGGGTCCGATTTGTTACGTCGCTTTTGTGCCTGAAGCAGGAGGAGCTTTAATCACTTTAATTATATTCAGTTATGGCAGCTTGGAATATTTTTAAAGAACAATTTGAAGGAAATAATTACATATTAGAGAAACTCTGTGGGGCTGCATCACTGTAAAGAAGGACGGTGGTTTGGTTTTTTTTTTTTCTTTATGGACTCAAAAAAAAAAAACCAGCAGATTTTTCCTTTCTCAATGTACACTAGACTTCTGCAGAAAATTGGTGTTTTCAGTAAAAAGTGAGGTTTTATTTTTACACAGCGGCAACCTGACAATTCCCCATCCACATTGGGTGTAGTCAGCCCGAAGCCCATGGGGGAGAAGGGATGTGGGACACCTGGTGATGGCCCCAGTGAGCTCCAGGCTGCCCAGATTTTGTCCTCAGATGCTGTCCCAGCAGCTGAGAAGCTGCTGCCAGAAAATGTTGCAAAAAACCCCAATTCCTGCTCCAGATGGTCTCACCAACCCCAAAGCTTGGGGTTTCGGATGGGTTTTTTGACTCTTTGGAGAAGTTCAAAGAGCTGCAGCCCCATGAGCATGGCAGGAGGGGCAGTGTCTCTGTGCTCCCACCACAGCCAAGCCCTTGCGCTTTTTATATTGATTTTTAAAAAAATTAATAATGAAGAAACAAGGCTGGAGGATGTACGGTGAAATAAAGTCAGGGAGGGTTGTGCAAAACTAGGGTGGGGTTGTGCAAAAGTAGAGGGAGTTGCATCAAGGTTAGAACACCCGGGAGAGGGAAGATGGGAACGTGCAGCAGCCAAGAGCTCAGCTTGGGTTGAGGAGCCCAGAGCCAGCGGGATTTGTCCCCAAATTGGGAGTGAATTGGGTCAATGGGACTCAGCGGGGAGCTGCAGACTCTGATCAGCCCATTAGGGTGGCCAGTGGTGTGGTGAGGACCCAGCACAGCCCTCCCTGACCCCTTTGCTCCGCAGTTGAGCAGGACCGAGACATCTTCTCACCGAAGCCGTACTGGAAGGAGTTCAGATTCGACCTGACCCAGGTGCCCACTGGTGAGTCGGTGACAGCTGCCGAGTTTCGCATCTACAAGGCGCGAGGTGTCACCCGCCACGCCAACAACACCCTCCACGTCAGCATCTATGAGATCGCCGCCGAGTACTCCAACAGGTAACGGGGACCGGGATGGGAGGGGAGGATGGTGAGAAGATGGTGGAGATGAGGGTGGAAACGGAGATGAGGATGGAGATGGGGATGAAGATTGAGATGGGGATGAAGATGGTGGTGGGGATGGAGATGGTGGAGATGGGGATGAAGATGAGAATAAGGATGGGAATGGGGATGGTGATGCAAGCATGAGCTCCAGTGTTTTCACTTCCCACCACCAATGGAAGCAGTATCGCCATGGCTGTGCTTTCCCACTGGGCAATGCCACACCTCAGCTTCTCGGTCAAGGCTGGGAGATGCCAGGGTGTCACCATCATGTCCAGCACAGCCAGAGGCACCAGGAGCCACTGTCCTGACCCGACTGTGCCAGGACCTGTACAGACACAGGCACCAGGGAGTCATTTCCACAAACTATCGCTGGTGCTGCTGCCCTTTGGGCACTGTTACTCACCTGCTCGTTTTTTCCCCCATTCCCACAGGGAGTCTGACCTGTTCCTGCTGGATGTCCAGGACTTGCGTGCTGGGACCGAGGGCTGGCTGGTGTTTGACGTCACGGCCGCCAGCAACCACTGGTTAGTGGATCAGAAATACAACCTGGGGCTGCGACTCTATGTGGAGACAGACGATGGTAAGTCTGCCTAACCCAGCATTTGGGGCCAAATCCCCAGGAATTGGAGTCCTCATCCTCTCCATGGCGGATGGTTGGGTGGAAGGGATTTCTCTTGCTGCAGTTTTAAATTTCCAGCTGCGATGGAGAACCGTGGGCGCCAGAAGTCAGCTGGGTTTGCAGGCAAGAAGCTTCCCAAAGACATTAATGCTAATGGGGTTCCTGGTGTGGGCTGTAATAACCCCATTAGCACTTAATGAACTCCTTACCTGGAGGGATCCTCCTGTGCTCTGGAGGATTAACCCTCTTCTCACCAAGGGATCAAACCTGCTCCGAAGGTGTCTTTTGCAGTTGCACAAGGATGCTGAGGGGCACAAGGAGCGTCTCTGCTCCTGGGGAGCAGAAACCACAGCCATGGATTCCCCATCCATCCCCTTCCCTCCCAGCACACGGATTCTTCCTCTCCAGTGGCCAAGGGGAAAAATTGATCTCAGTTTTTCTACCTAAATCACTGTATGCAACCATCGCATCATGGTGGCCATGCAGGATAAGGTCCTGCTGCCTCTGTGACCTGCCCTCCATCCACCCACTCAAGGAAACAACAGCAAAATGGGAGCCCCAGGGTGGGGGGGTCCAGCTTGGGATACTAAAACCACAGCCCCACATTGCAAATTTTCTTGAGTTTTCCTTTCCTCCTTGCTTTAACCGAATGAGTTCATTCTGAGACCAAACCCTCGCATGGTCCCATCCCCGCAGGGCACAGCGTTGACCCGGGCTCGGTGGGGCTGCTGGGGCGCCGGGGACCCCGTTCCAAGCAGCCCTTCATGGTGACATTTTTCCGGGCGAGCCCCAGCCCCGGGCGCGTTGCACGGGCAGCCAAGCCCCCGAGGAGACGGCAGCCCAAGAAGACCAACGACCTCCCGCATCCCAACAAGCTGCCAGGAATTTTTGGTAAGAACTTTGCAGGGTGAGAAGCAACTTCTCACCAAGATCGATGCAACTTCTGCTAGCACCTTGCCCTGTACCGATCCCAGTTGTGGCCCTGAAGGAAGTGGAGCAAAGAGCTCTGGGGTTTAGGGCTGGGGTTTTTTGCAGCTTGGGAGGAGCAGTGGGGCTGGGGTGGATGCTCGCGAGGCAGAGGTGTTCCGTGGGGTTTTCGGGATACCTGAATATTGGACTTTCTGCCCTTGGGTTTGAAGCTGCCCTAGGAGGGCAGCACCTCAGGAGGGTGTCATGGCCCTGGGAAGCCGCTCAGATAGGAGGCGAGCAGGAAGCCCCAGCTCTCCAAAAACCCATGTATCCCAGGAAACCCTCAAAGCCAACTCCTCTGTGAGCAGAGCTGGGATTTAGCCCTTCCCAGGCTGAATCCCCTCATCCCAACATTGCAGCATTAAATTTCAGACTGTTCTGAAGCTTCTTCTCCCTTTGTGTAACAACGGAGGCTCCTCTTGTACTCGTCTGGACTAACCCTGTTCATAAGGGCTGTTCCAGCCCACTCTTGAGCTGGGACGGCTGCGGGGGGATGCGGGATGCCAACGCCACGGGGCTGACGCTGCCTGTCCCCTTCTCTGCAGATGATGTCCACGCCACAGATGGGCGGCAGGTCTGCCGACGCCACGAGCTCTACGTCAGCTTTCAGGACCTTGGGTGGCTGGTACCTATCTACCAGGAGAAGAGAATGCAAAAAAACCCCACCCCATCGTTGTCCCCCACTGGGCTACCTCCCAGCTCAGCTTTTCTGGGTGTGAGCAGCCAGGAGCTGCTGCAGCCCCATCCCAGGGGTTGGGAAGGCAAACGTGAACTGCCACGACCCCAAAAGACTCATGGCTCCGGCCAAAAAGAAAGTCAAAAATAAACCCATTGCTGGTGGCACAGCTGCCTGAGGAGGATGTGATAAAAATGATGTGTGGGTGGAACCTCTCTGCTGGGAGGCCAGGCTGAGAGTTGGGCTTGTTCAGCCTGAAGGGCCAATAAGAAGGATGGGGACAGAATTTTTAGCAGGGCCTCTTGGGACAAGACAAGGGGTGATGGTTTGAAACTAAAAGAGGGAGATTTAGACTAGAGAGAGGGAAGAAATGTTTTAGCTGAGGGTGGTGAGAGCCTGGCCCAGGCTGCCCAGAGAGGTGGTGGCTGCCCCATCCCTGGCACCATTGCAGGTGA
>JAVSBS010001895.1:81916-101973 GCA_033124195.1 Coracias cyanogaster | reverse complement strand
GGGCCGGGAGCTGAGCGGGGCCCGGGCGCGAACAGCAGCTGCCGCCTCCCGCGGAGCCGCCGCCGGTGTCACCGGGACGGGGCGGGGCGGGCGAGCGGCTCTGCCCGCGGTTGAAGCGGCGATTCCCGCCCAGCCGGGGTTGTTACAGCGCCGGGGCCCGGCCCGTGGGGCTTTTTCCCCCCCTCCTCGTTAAAGCGGCAAGGAGCCGCTGCACGCCGCTCCTCCATCCCAAGCACCGTTCCCAAAGGAGATGGCGGAGCCGGGAGAAGCGGGGTCACGGCTCGACGGCAGGGCCTTCAGCCATGACCCTCATCTTGGGGCATGGACTTCTCCAATTTGTCCTAGTTCTCCAGAAAACAGCCCCTTCCCCAAGGCCGCTTGGCGGTTACAGCAAGTGAAAGACCGGGCAAGCCTTTGCCATGCCTATCGCTGCCCCGGAGCTGGGATGGGGAGAGTTTTGCTGCCATGGCCCTGGTGAGCCCGTTGGCCGAGCCCGTTGGCCTTGGCCATGCCCGTTGGCCAAGCCCGTCCTTGCCGCTCGCCTTCGCCTCTCGCAGCAGGCCCGGAGCAAACAGTGAGTCACTGAGGCGCTTGCCAGATTCATGAGACCATGAATATCTCTTCAGCAGCCCAATAGCAGCTTCGACAGAATAAGGGACACGGCAAAGCCAAACCACGGCAATCCTCGCAGCCAGCCCCCCCTCCTCGCCGGCCAAACGCTCTGGCTGACCTGGGAGGCAGCGTTTTATCACTTAGAGATTGCAAGTTCGATTGCAGAGTCTCGTCTGATGGCTGGCTGGATAATTTGTCTCTCAGCTCAGGGAGAAATGATGGAAGTCAATTTGACAGCTGCGAGGCTCCCCAAGGATTCCAGACCCAAAGTGCACAGAGCAGTGACAGACACGGCGATGCGCTGAATAGCAATGAAGCTCTGCCTGGGAATAATGCTGAGGCAATACAAATTGCACATGTTCAGCTGGAAGGTTATCACTATCATTAGAGTTATTAATTATTGTTATTATTACTTCTATTATTAAGACATAACAGAAGCCAACAGCTCCTCTTGGTCTCCTAGAAAACAGATGAGTTCCCGGTTCTGACCCCTCGCTGCCCTCCATTGCGTGCAACCCCATCGATGGCAGTGGAGCTACAGAGAAGATCCTGCACCATAAAAGTGACAAAGCTTTCCTCTAGTTCAAAAAGGAGCAGCACTTGGGCTGAGGTCAGGGAGGAGATTGACTCATTTGGACCCAGCCTTCCTGTGCCTTGCACAGGGCGTTGGGAGTGGAAACCCTCTTGCTTTCTCTTCTCACGGTGCTGGTAGGTGCCCCGTAGATCTGTAAATGATTAGACAGGATGCAAGGCCAGGAAGATCAGAACCAAAGTGCAAGAATGAAAGTATTCACAGCTCTCCTGGTGTGCGTTGAGACCAACGCCACCAATCTATTGAGCTGGTGACTGCAGAACTCACAGCAGAATTTGGCCTTCAGTATCTATCGACCTGCAGTTGATTAGCTTGAAATAGTAACACCCAAGACTCTGTCACTTGGTTTCTTGGATGGGGGACAAGAAGACTGGACATTCTCTGCTGCCACTTGCAAATGCAGGTGATCTCATGTGAAAGCCAGTTTATATTCTTTGCTTGTTCTAACTTCTTAGGCTTTCTTGGGAAGCCTTGGCCACTTGGCTCAAATACCTTTAAAGCTGAAGTCAAATGCACCATTTGCAGAAAAATAAAACAGGGAACAAAAAAACCCCAACTCTAAGCAAAATGGCTCATATTCAAAACTATTCTTTTTTTTGCCATTGGAGAGAAGAGAGGTCAATAAAGCAATACACTAGAATCTGCTTACATAGCAAATTTATTCCCCCAAAAAATAGATTTACAAGGGAAACTAAGCTCAGTGGCAATACCGTCAATTCAGTCAGAAGCAGCACAATTGTTTGGCTAAAACTATGGCAACTGTACAGATACTAACATGCAATCCTGCTTTATTAAATCAAACCTCTAGTGAATCTGTTATCACCATAGTAACACTGTAGTTATTACATGGAAACATGTTGAACTACAGTTGGATATTAGCATCTGGTTAGCATCTGCACAGCTTCTTATTCACATTGCTAAAATTATAATCCAGGCACAGAAAAACTTCAGTAAAACTGTAGCTTTAAGGCCAAATTCTAGTCTCAGGTGCATTATATTTAACTTGCAGGTCCATGATATGTACCCTCTATCTGGATTTATAATTAGGGTCTTGGTGCGGTATTTGGAGGTTAGTTTATGTATCTCCTAGGAAGCAAAGGCACACACAGCGTTGTTTGGAATAATATCTGTGCAAAAAAATTTTAAAACCGTATGATAATTGCAACTGACCTTCTCACAAGTGCTCTCCAAAGCAACCCAGGCTTGCAGAGGCTGCTTCAACCATTCCAAAGCTCCAAGCACTTTCAAAACAGAGCTTGTTTTATTCTTATTTATTTTAAGCCACCTGCCACAACATTTTTCCTGTCTTCTTCCTCCCACATAAAGTGTGGCACTTTGTATTCAGGCCAGTGCCATTTTGTGGATAAAGTTAGGAATTTTGCAATCTGAGAAAAGCAATAGGCTTAAGGCCCAAAGACACAGAGTTGGGATGAGGAATAAATTATATCACTAGAAAGAGATATTCCTGGGTTAGTAAAAAAAAAAGTTCCTTTGCCACTGAACCCCACATCCTTAGACTCCCAGTAATCAAGTTTCTAGATTTATAGATAGAAGATGGAAACTAGTAAGTCTTCTTCCAGCTATTAAAACAATTTTTTTTTTTTCAGGATGTATCATACAGAAAACATAAGACAGAACAAAGTGTTGCACGTTATCCAAAATATGCCCGTCCTTGCCTGGGCAAGGTTTGCTCTCCCTTGTCATGCCAAAGACAAACATGGAGGAACAATTTCAAGTACGCTACTATTTTAAGAAAGTCAGTAAAACTGAGACACTTATTTTCTCAATGTGTCTTTAACCAAGTGAATACATTATGATTATTTCTACTTTGGATACGAGTAAAGCCCATAATATCACATTAAGGCAGAAGTGTTGTATCATTTTCCCCCAAGAGTTAGAGCGCCTGTCCGCCTTCTCCATGTGTCTGCAGCTCATGCCTGGGAATTATATGAGAAGGCAGCACAACACAGCAATGGGGGTGACAGAACAGAATACGACTGCTCGTCACAATTTGCTGCCTCCAAACCCACCACATAAAACGAGTTCTCTTTTCCACATGTGTGGCCTCAGGAGCTTGCCCTCTCCTCAGCTGATTGCGGTTGAGCTGCGATTGCTGCTTGATGGTGGCCAGGTGAGGTAGCCTGGCCTTGGAGGGCAGCCTGGTCGAGGCAAAGAACAAGCTAGCGATCACAAGACAGGTTGGGCCATTTTCTCTTCTCAATAAAGATCTCCTAAGCAAGAAAACATAATTGCATAACGGCTGGGTATTACAGCCAGATAAAAGATACGTCCAATGCTTTTTCCTCACACAAAATAAACACTTTTCAGAGACCGTATATCACAAACAGCTGGAACAGGCGGCATTTCATTCCCTTCCTGCTACAGAAATCTGTTCCATTATAGATTTCACTGCCTGTTATCATGAAGTTACTTCCATATGGATCACAAACCCATTTCTTTGAATGCATGTAGGAAAAATACATAAATTGAGCTAAGCAGACTACATGGGCTAACTTGCTACTAACCCTGAAGACATGTACTACAGATGCAGAATAAATTAGAGATAAACAGTTGGATTAAAATAAACACTATCTTAATATTCCAATTTTCAAGCAAACCAGAATATTTTGATTGGGTTGAACCCATCCTCCACTTCGGTAATGAGGTGGAACACATGGCAAGTGGCACAGAATTAAGTGCATAGCTTTTAAAAGTGTTTTAAGTATCTAAACCTGGAGGTAATACTTAGATTTTTCAAGAGCACACGGGTACCTACCTACCTGCCACCAACATCAGTGGACAGTAAGATATCCTGGGTGATCTCAAATAATCCTGCCAGATACAGCAGCTTTTCTAGAAGAGTCTGATACCCTTTAGTTAATCCTGTCCTACACATTTGCCAAGTAGGAATAATTTGAAATAAGTTTGTTAACTATAGCTGCCTGAGGTTTCATCAGTTACTTGTTGATTATTAGTAGGGTTTGTGGCTTCCACTGCAATGGGAGACAAACTGCTGTCAGAGCTTGCCCTGCCTTTGGAACTCAGACTATGCTTTCAATTTTTCTTCTCTTTGTGCCTGCTACCGTGGAAAGTTTGCTGGGGCTTACGCATGACAAAACAGCAGAATATCCAAATCCATGACGTACACAGCCATGAAGCTTTCTGCTCTTTCCAGAGGGTGCCCACTTAGGTAACGCAGCATACAACACACACACAAAGTGTTGTGGCTCTAAGAGCTACAGAGAGTTCAAAGGGGCCTTCTAGATTCGTAGAGAACGAGTCTGGAGAGCACCCTCAAGGGCACTTAGTCCTGTTTCCTATATAACCCAGGTTGAGCAGTCCCACTCAGTAAGTGGTTACTCTTCCCAGGGTAGCAGATGGAGCAGTGCTGGCACTATTTTGGGATGGGATTAACATTACATACACTTACTTTCTGCAGTCTAAAATAAAAAGCACTGTTTAGGCTCAAACCACTGCCACAAACTGGAATTCAGTGCAACAGGCCCTGCAGTAACTAGATGCAAGCACAAGCAGCACCCACTACAACCTGCAAATCTGAAACAGTGCAGTTTTGATTAAAAAAACCCAAGCATGCCAGTACATACTTAGAAAAATAGCTTCACAAGCACCACCACTAAGGGCAGACAAACAGAAATAATGACAATTAGGAAAGAAATTAAAACCTGCAGCTTTTTTTTGCTGTTAGTCACGTTAGGCTTATAGATACTTTTTCTCCTTAAATATAGGTTCTGTAACTCCCTCCTGCCTCCCACATAAAGCAACAGGCTAAAGCTAGTTAAAAACACAATCCTACTCTTCGTCAGATGAGAAGCAGCTTTCACAAGCACAACAGAGTTACACCAGTAAAAAACCAACATCAGAAAAGGTCAGCCCCTGGGCTGGAGTTCTTTGGAGACTTAAGCCCAACTTCCCTAACGCAGAGAAACTCTCTGGAAGGAAAACACAGCACTTCAGACTTCCGATGAGGTGAACCAGGCCAGGTCAGGACCCTACTAGGACTGATCCTGCCTGGCTTACTTCATGGTAAAACTGAAGTGCTGTGTATTCACTGGGCTTTTCCTCACTAGTTACTCTAAGGTTACTTCTTGCTCGTTCTTTTCATTTCTTTAAACAGGAAGAAAAGCCCAACAAGAACCCACACTGAGCAGTCCTACCTCTAAAAGTAAAAAAAGATACCTCATACATACCCTGCTAAACCAAAAAGCAACACCATTCCAGGACTGATCTTTTGTTGTGTCTCGTCTCTGTGGTGTTCCCTTCCCCACTATTCAGCTCACCTTGCAGGAGAAACTGCTGCTTCCAAATGGCAATTTCATAAGCACCTGTGAGAGAACTTAATTGGAACTAATTATCTGTTGGTTGTCTGGGACCTGAGGAGTCACAGCAATTACTTCAGTCAAGAAACAACCTGGGGGAGGGCGTTGCTGCTTTTCAGAAAAAATTAACCAAGCTACTCCCTAAAGGAAAGTTCTTAAAGAGATGGAACCTGTCAAATACAAGTTAAATACAAGTTAGTGAAATCATTGTAACCAATGATTTATTATTACTATTAATAATCACATCTCTAATACTAATATATATATATGATCACCAAAAATAGGTCTTCTTGTGCTAGTTTTGATATGATTACAGAAGTTTGTCATCCCCAGGGACAAGGCAGACGCTGCCACTAAGATACATAAGCAAAGGGAGTAAGGAGATAGCGAGCAACCTTGGGTAATTTGGGGCATGGGTCTGACTGGGAGCTATTTATCTACATGGAGAAAAAAGAAAAGGCAAAGGTGACAGCTTAAAGAAAGGAGGAAGCTTAGTAGAAAAGGCTGTGAGTTGGAAGAAACAGTTGTGAGCCCAAAGCAGAAAGAATTCAATGAAAACTGCAGAAAATTCTCTGGTGATTTATAACTGTACAGTTCTCATTCTGTGAAATAATGGTAACTGAAATTAAGTCCTCTTTCAACACTACAGGACATTTCCTTTGTGATGGAGATGAATCCCTTGAGAACGGTGAGGAGGAGCGTGAGCTGTAGTGAAATATTACTGTTTTAGCCAAGAGAGAGCAACATCAACTTGGTAATAGATGTTTGCCTGTGTAGCACAGGTGCATTTTAACCAAGTCTCCCATGAGATCTGCCTAAGGCCAGACTGTTGCTGTATAAAGAGAATAGAAAAGAAATATGTTTAAGTAAAAGCAAAGGTAAACTTGGCTGGACTAGTGCCTAATGGGAGAAAGAAGGAATAATACAACTTTTTAAAAGCAACTCTCCAGAGGCTGGCTGCACTTGGTTAGGCTTCCCTGCAGCACACGCTTGGGAAGATGCAAGCCGGGTATTTATTTTCAATTCTGTTGAAATGTAAAAAACAGAAGATAGCCCTCCTGGAAGCATAACTAACTAGTTCAGGATAAAGCAAAAAAATTTACAGAGTACATGCTTTTAGCAGAAGCCAAGGCAGAGGCTGTGAGTGGATGGTATCAAGAAGCACTGAAGCAATCTTTACTCTTAACAACGGTGTTCTTAAATCAATCAGAGGGTCGAGCCTTTCCTCTTCCCTTCAAGACTGGACAAAGTCATTCTCTACCTGCTGACAGTTAATAAGGTCCAAGAGCCCACCGGGATTTACTTAGAGACTCACTAATGAGAGCTGAAGACTCGGGCTTTGTAGATAGCTCGGAGAATCTCGCTGGATAAGACCCTGCATGAAATCAAAAAGCGCGGCTGTGTTTCATAGCAGACTGCGTCAGTAAAAATTTTTATGATGCCTCCTCTCTGTTGTGTAATCTCTGTTAAACTCGACAAAAACTTTTCATAAAATCCACACAGAGCAAAGAACAATGAGGAGAAAGAGAAAAGGCCAATTTTAACAGCTTATCTATGAGTTTCCATAAAATTCATGGTTTTCCTTTCTGTGTAACTTACAAAGATCTTGAAGATGATAAATCAGGGGAAAGGGAATCAAAGATTTTATTTGCATAAAATGGAAACAGAAAAAATAAACCTATACAGAATACATAATACTCCAAGGAAATTCACGGCCCTGGTTCTATAATCTTGGGAAGGAAGCCAAAGGAGACTGGAAATACACAGAAAGCTTTAAACAATTGATCTTACTGGGAGGTTACACTGGTACCTTTTATCCTCCTGGTATCCAGATGTTTCAGAAAATACCCAGAAGTGAAACACTTGCAGGTTTCTAGGGAATGAAGTGGAGACTCACTCCCTCCTTTCCCTTCCAGCCTGCTGTCAAGTCACCTCTCTGCCCCCCAGTTCCTGCAGGTAAGTTCTCTGTAATCCTGCAGACAGCCTGCCTCGGGCTTTTGAGCCTACAAAAGCTATGCCAAAGTGGATGGAGTTAGTGAAAAACGAGCATCCCGAGGAAGAAACTGTGCTGCAGCAGCCACTGCAAGGGTGTCTGGGGTGGCCCTCCTGAGGGAGAACAGTTTGTGTCAGGGAACGCTGCGCTGCCGGACAAGACCGCGGCTTTCAGGAGAGCGTTTCGACAACCTGCAATTTAATACATGCAGTACAGAGATGCTGGAAATGGCTGTACCTCAGCGACGGCTGATGTCATGCCTTCCCTGCTTCAATTACGCACACGGCATTATAGCTCCAGCTTTGCCCTCAGAAATCTGCCTGCGGTGGCCCAAACGCTGGAAGCAGACCCCAATCTGTAAGGCATTACAAAACACCCCGCGATATTATTTTAACTACAGCAGCTCAGAGGTTAGTGTTACTCTACCCTATTAACTACAATCTCATGTGCCTTCTTGAGACGGATTTCAATGAAGAAAAATCCTCTGACAACCCCCACCCCCTTTCCAACATAAAAACTGGAGCATGCCTCTTTAAAACTAGCCTATTTAGGCCACAGATGCTAAATGAATTCAGCAGACAGACGGAGTAATGGAATGTCAGTGTTCCAGTCTGCTGCCTTGAAGCAATAGGGGTTTTTTTATTATTAATTTCTCCTCTCATTTTCCAATGCTGCCTCTGGGCTCCATGCTTTAGATGCAGTATTCTTGTCAGCCTCGCTAACCCAATTTGGAAATAATTAAATTTTAAAATATTAAAGGGATTATAAATACTTCCCACCCCACTTCCCCCGCCCCATTCCCTTTTATGCTGTCCCTCTAAAACTGCTGAATTTTGCTTCAGGACTTAAAATGTGTTACTGCAGAATCTGATTTGTTACTGCAGTTTCCTTTGCAAAGGCTGGAGAATTTCTGAAGGGAAAAAAGCCCAGAGTTAATTCCAGTAAAAGGTGCCCCAGCAGCTTTATGAGATAAAGCGCTTTCTGCCATTCTGACATCTTGGAACCTGATCTCACTCCCATTTAAATCAATATTTAGACTCTCAAATTCTTAGAACTGAAAGATTTTTGAGGCACATATGGGTCCTCCTAATGACACAAACAAGGATGTAGTTTACCACAGAGTTGTTGGGGTTGAGATCGTCTAGCCCAAGCATCCTGCTCAAGCAGGGCCAGCCACAGCAGCGTGCTCAGCACCAGATCCAGTCGGGTGGAGACCCCACAACCTGCCTCTGCAATCTGTTCCACTGGTTGACCACCCGCACAGTAAAAAGCTTTTTCTTGTGTCTAGGCAAAGTCATAATGTGAGTCTCACAATAGATGAAGGTTTCCTGTCTCTCAGGTTTGCCCTTTTGTGGATCCAACATGCTGCTATTATTTTAAAGCTAGATCTGGAATAGAGCCTACAAAAGAAAAGATGAGACCATTATCAACTCATCTATGCCATCTTTGTCCCACATTTCCATCTTGAAAGCATTCTCTTTAGCTTCAGATCTTTCTGGGTCACCAGTGGTTTGTTTCAACAACTGTATTCCAGACCTCACTGAGACTCAACCAGTCATTTTTGTTTATGGCTTCTATTTCCTGTATATTCTTCTAATTGGTTGCATTTCCCAGTTCACGCCGCATCTCAGATGGAAAATAAAAAGTGGGCAAAACAAAAGGAATCCAGTGCGTCACATGTATCATGTGTAACACATAAACTGAGGTTAACTGGAGCATGAGAATGGCTGTCTAGGAACTTAGACTGACTTTTGCCTGGAAAGGAGTCGGTAGGATCCAAGCTAACCCACGTTTGTCTAATGATTTAGATGGAGAATCCCGACACCAGTGAGAAGACAAACAAACAAACAAGGTCACTGGACTACTCCCAAGACTCTGGGGACATATTAAAGAGGGCAGATTGCTGGTTTTTCATACCCAGAAAATGAAGTTACAGAATGTGGAAACAGTTTTATGTTGAACATGGGCAGGGTTCAGTGACCTGAGTGCTTCAGCCAAGATACCAGTCAAATTGTCACTGAGCCTTGACACGTATAAAGATGTCTACGTGAGCATTTTATCTGAACCCAAATTACAATGAATTACAGCTTGTAGTTTATACTGGAGCAAAAGCTATTTGACTTTTCTACTAGTTACTTCTAATTAGTACGTCGTCCTACATTGTATATTGTTTTTTGAGAATCAGTATAGTTGGATGGTAAGAAAATAGGTATTTTAACCAGTGTAAATCCTCTGCACTTTTCAGAATAATTTTATGAGATGACTTAGGAGAGAAACGAGCCTTGGTTAAAGCGGAAGTGAAGAGCAGTGGTGGCAGCATCAGAAGAACAGGGAGACTACACTTACATTATTGTAGGACTGTGCCGTTGTAAGAGCATGGGCTAGCCTGTCTTGAAATAAAGGAACTCCTAGCGCAGAGTCCCTGGTCAGGCGTATGACAGATACCCGTTTTTTCTGCATCAGGCAAAGAAGGGATCCATAACACAGGGAACTATACTTGGGATGAAGAAAAAAGCTTTTAAAAGATAGCAAGTGATGCCATACGTTTTCATTATGGAGCATGCTATGCGAAGATCTGGGTAGTCAGCTCCCACCAACCATCTGGAGAGAGAAGTCACTCAAATTTAAGTGCTGAACCTGCTGTGGTAGACAATCGGTGCCAGTGAACCACTCACTACTCTCCCCCTGTCTGTTTTCCTGCCTTTTGCTGCAATAGAGCCTTAAAATAAAATAATCTGGCTACCACTTTCCAAACACCCTCTTCCAAACACCCCAGCTTCCATCTGCAGAGTGCACTTCATTCATTGGACAAAGCGGGCCACTTCCACACCACGAGCTATACTGAAGGCCTGACCAAAAGGGAGATGCCATAGAAAGGAAGTAATACATGAAAAAATTGCCTCTTCTTTACTGAGCTCCTCACGGCCCTTGCGTTAAACCCTAATTTCTGGTTTATGTCTCCCTGATTCCTCCCCAGTGCTTAAAGTCTCTTTTGACTCCTGTTAAAAGCTTCCTGGGGCTGAGATCTTGGGAACCCAGCAAGCTCACTGGGTTTGCCTTATGAAAAGTGACTTTAAGTGCCAGGGAGGGTTTAGCAGCTTTGAAATAAAAGGAACTTTCAACCATGTTGCCATAAATTGCTTTGTTGCCTGTAGTCAGCAAGAATCAGTTTGGAGACTTCTGGAGCCTGAGGGTATCAATTGCTTTGTTTTTTTCCCTCTATCAAATCTATCCTCCAGTGACTTGCGTTACACTGCAGGCTGCTCTGGGACGCTCAGCAGATGCTAAATGGGGCACAAGAGACATATCGAGCCCCTTGGCATGTATATATTTTTAAATCAAATAGGCAGACATGGGCAAAGGAATCTGTGATGGTGAATCAAATGTTCCTGGCTTGCTCTGTTGTATGCAGTCATCCTGCCTCCCTGTAGGACTAGACAGTAATGGAGTGACTAGAGTCTAAATAGCTTGGGATCAACTGCTCTAAGCCTTGCTCATGTAAGTACCAGTTCCAGTGGGCTCACTGGGACAGCTTGTATTGTAGCAGGTCATTTCATGGATGAAGACCTACGAAGAATATTTGTAGGTGGGAACAATCTAAGGAGAGTAGAATACAGATTATGGCAATTACAGAAACAATTTGGGGCGTATCAGCTGTGAAGAAAAAACAAGTAGGATACAGGGTGCTGTTTCCACAACAGCAGCTGCTGAACAGAAGGAACACTGAGCAATTCAGTAACATTGGGATGTCTCTGATTTTTCTACTAATCAATAAGACTAAAACCTTACCAAAAAAAGAGGGCTACTGATGGTTTTTTCTCCTTTGAACTTGTCTGCATGCATAAATTGCACAGAATGAACCTAAATTAGATAGGGATAGTGGTGGCAGTCTTACCTATCATAACTTTTTCTAAAAAGCAAACAAGAAAAAAGACAAAGGAAGATGAGCTTGCTTCATTGTAACAACTGACTGGCTATCTGAATACCTACCTAAAGGTAGAAGAATAAAGCCTGTTGGGAAAAAACCCTCTGCTGAAAGAACAATCCTCTCTTATTTAACAAGGATGAGGAGCAGGAAAATGCATTACAGACTGTGAGACAGTCGGGCACTATAATAACGAGGATCAGGAAAGCCCCTGACATGGGCTGGGAGTGTTACTTGCTTGAGAGCCTGTAGTGAAGAAATGGTAGAATAAGGTTACTGGAGTCCAGCATTCTGTGCTCTAGTGCCCCCACAGAGAAGGTGCTTGCTGTAAAAGTTCTCAGAAGTCCAATTTTACAGCTTTTCCAACTCAGAAGCTTTTCACAATTACTTAATACTTCTGGTTCTGGAGCTTCAAAGTCAATCGCGCTCATGCACGCTTCCCTGGTAGAATTAATAGCTGATTAAACTGGAGCTATGCAAATGAACTCAGGACAAATCATCTGCCTAGGACTCCGCTGAAGTCAGTAGGTTTCAGGAAATAGCTACCCTGAAAGACTAGTTCTTTGTAAAGAAATTCCTGCTTGGAACAACTTCATGACTGTTTTTCCTTTTTCAGTTCCACAACATCCTCGTTTCTGGGTATCAGCTTGCCTTGTGCGCTGGTGTAAGTTACTGCACGACAGCAGTGAGCAGACAGTCCCGGCTCGCTGCTGCGGCTGCAGGCTCTGCCTGGCTCCGTGGCTCAGAAACATGTGCAACTCCTATTAATAAAACAGTGTGTTCTGGTGGAACAGTGCCAAATCGCTCTCATCTCTCTGTTTCCTAATTTCTCCTGTAGTCCTCGCCCTCCAAAGAGGAACAAAGATCTCCCCTGTCTGCCGTTGCTGGCTGTGGAGAGGGGCTGTTAATTACTCAGCACGTCACTTTGATGAAGGCAGCGCGTTGGGAAGCAAACCAGACTATTGCATGACCACGAACCCAGCCCTTCCTCTTCCTCCCGCTTCCTCTTCCCCCCCAGCAGACAGATGCAGAGTTCACGGGCCCAGGTGCGTACACACAGGAAATTGCTGCAGCCATGGTCTCAGACGGCGGCGGTCGCTGAGGTCTCTGCAGGGCTAGGCTTGGTTTCTGTGTGAAACAAGATTGAGATGAGATGACAGACATAGGTGCTCATTTCCTGGAGGAATGTTGTACAGTAGCGGTTGTCTGTAGCCCCAGGAGGGCAGAGCCAGGCGTCTGCCCAGGAAAAGGACTTGCAATTAAACGGTGGGATCCACGCTGCTCTCGTGTACCCAGTTCTGAGCGACTTGCTAAAGGCTATGAAAAGCACCAGTGGCACTTTTAAACAGAGCCAAGACTGCTGCCTGGCTTGCCTTAGAGCACCGCACTGCTTCCCCCATGCTCGTCATCTTCAAAGGGTTGTGCAGGCTGCAGGGAGAGAGGAGGAAGGGCAGTAGTTTGTGGTAATCTGCTTAATGATCTTTTCTCAGATACAGAATTAGGGCTCATTGAGCTAAGTGGTCCTCAAGAGCTACGGACCTGAGAAATAGCACAATTATCAAATCAGTGATCACAGTTCATCTCATTCTACTGTGTCAACCTTGCACGGTTGCTTGCCTCCCACAAGCAGCAGTCAGATGTGGTGATTCACTCACAGTAGCCTTCAGAGCCTTGGGGTCCATCCATGGCAGCTAATGGGGGCTCTGAGCAAAAAATGCACTGTGTTCCCGTCTCATTTCCCCTCCTTAGTTGACAGAAGCATCAAGTGCACTTGTGCTCTGAGGTCTGTGCTATATAAATATCCCCAGGAAATAAATAAATGCCAGTGCACTTGTGCATTTCCCTCAGATATTCTTCTCCCCAGCTGCTGTGCTGACAGTACTTACTAGAATCAGGCGTTTCATTCTGGCTCACTGTTCTGCCGGGGGGAGATGGGAACAAGATGCTCCTGAGGCAGGGAAGGGGAGGGTAGCAATTGAGTTACCAGAATGTTGGCCTGGTTATTTAGAAATGCACACACACAAACCTCTGTAGAAAACTAGAAATTAATTTGCTCTTACTCTGCAACTGAAGGGGATCGCTGAAGACTGAAATATTATTCAGGGGAAAAGCGGGGAGAGAGTAGCAGGGAGAGTTTAGGTCTAGGGTTTTAAATATCATCCAGATGGGTGTTGAGACTAGATACCTGTTGTGAGGAGTAAAATAGACGGGGATTGTCTCAGTGATTCAGTTTTCCAGCAATTCTGGCCAGAGGCCATCTGGCTACGATGGCTGGAGTCCCCACAGGACATTGCGGATGACAAATAAAGTGTCACCAGGGCAGGTGTCAGCCCACCACGGCATCAGTGGGAACCGAGGTATTCAGAAATGGAACAACTGTGACTAAATACGAAGCTCGCAGGCCACTCTTCTCTCAAAAGCAAGCCAGGCTTATAGCCACGTCCCTTCCCCAACCACCCTGATCCAACAGAACTGTGCTAGAGAAAAGAGACAAACAAAAAAGAGAATTTTAAAGGGGAGCTGAGAGGCCATGTGGTCCTGGCTAGAGACCCGGGGAAGCCTGGTTCCATGTCCCTGGGGGCAGAGCTCTGAACATCTGTGTCTTCTCCTACCCTCTATCTTACACTGTACATTTACTTAGACTGAAAATTTGTCAAGGCTGGGACGGCCTTTCACTGCGGGTTTAGCACAGGTTTGACTTTTTTTGATCCTTAGTTTATATTCTAATATTGTTAACAATTAATTGAAACCTATACAATGGGGTTGACTCAATTATTCTGTATCAGCCTATGGATTCATGTCTGTTGTGTGCCCCCCTGCCCCACCTTGCAGTGAAACAGAATCTAATGCCCAGAACTGACCAGAACTGAAAACACGCCACATCTGCTTGGCTGTGTTTACCTGCAGAGTCACCAGGTTCTTGGGGCTTGACCCAGAGCTCTACAAATGCCATTAAAATCACCATGAATTGAATAGGTATTTCTGGACGCCACCAGAAGGCATGAAGTCAGGCTTCTATTCCCTGCACTATGTCCTTTATGTCCTAGATACACCATGCCGCCTTTGGATGCCTTGGTGACCTAGCTAGAGAGGAAGAATGCTCACCTCTCTTTCTATGAATGAAATTATTGAAAAGCAGTGGAAGCTTCTGAGTCCTTTGGAGCAGAGGCCCTGAGAACACAAACATCAGGATTATGGATGCAAGAGGAACCGTGTTCCTGTGCCAGAGCAGCCACTGCCCATCAGTTCAGCACAAAGGCTTTTAGCCTGGAAACTCAACGGTGACTGTGGACAGACGATGCAAGCTGGCAGCCCTGGCTCTGGCTTGGCGCTGTGTCTGCAGGTGGGGCTGAGCCAAGGCGAAGCCCGGGCAATGAGGCTGTTCTGGCATCACCTCTACAGCTGGTCACAAATGACCTTGCAATGCAGATCATTTCCTGGAACATGTGCATTGCTGCTCTTTCCCTGGAGACTGTCTCTGGGCAGATATCTGAAGCCACATCCCACCACATTCTCACATCACTTTGGGTATTAAATGCTCTCTCCTATGTGGCGTATGCAGGTTACGTATACTCTGTGAGAACAGCCAGATTTCAGGAATGGGTCTCCAAAGGGAAACAGACCTTCCCAATTTAGCTCCCCATTAATTATTGTCAGGTCATCTGGTTAAATCTCTAATAACAACAGACACACACTGTTAATTTCCATGGCAATCTGGACTCTGCTGTCAACATCAAGTTCATTTGCCAGAGTTTATCACTCCCCATGGCCCTCAGACTAGGCCGAATGGCCATTTTAGCTGAAACATACTCAGTCAATCAGAATCGATGGAGACTGCCCCGTAAAGTAGACACCCATTCTCATTCAGAGTTGAGTTCTGCAGCGCTTCCTATTCTCTGTACCTCACATCCTGCCGTGTTGCAAAGCTTAACCAAACGACACGCCAGTATCAGTTTCACTAGAGGGTTCCGCATGGCAAATTACTGCTGCGTCCGTTATGCTTTTCTGTTCTGTCTATGAGATACATCCAGTATTGTTATGAAATGGTGCACAGACAGCAGTTTGTCCCAGGGACTGAAGTAATTTCATTTTGGTGGCACCCATGACTTCTGTGGTTTGGTCCCGGTAGCTAACTGTCATCCCATAATAGTGTCAGAGCAGAAATCACCACAGCTCCGTGTAACCAACAGGTTTCAATCAAAACAAGTCTAAGGTCTAGAACAGCAGGAAATACTCCAATGCGGGAGGAAGGCTGAAAATAGCTGGACAACAAGACTCAGGTCAATGGGAGGGCCAGGAAGGGGCCCGAGTCCTGGAAAAGCAGCTGGAGAGATCTGTGATGCAAACGCAGCCACATCTGCGTACAAAGGTGGGAGTGCAAGACTGCGGCGGGTCAAAATCTGTGTGTGTTAATAAAGTTCTGTTTGTGTGAGTTGAAGGCAGATTTTAAATGGAGTAATAAGGATATAACAGATCAGAGCTGAAGGGTTTCCGAAGACTTGTGTATTAGCTCAAATGGAGCTAGGAGATTCTGCATACTGGATTAGGGCTTGATGGAACCAGCCCACATAGCCCACATCTCCTCTTGCTGTCCTTGCTGCTCGTAATCACTCCCAACGCAATCAAGTATAAAACTAAGCCCTCTTTTCATTTCTTTGTATGTTGTCTTACGTGAATGAAAAATGTGGGTATAAAGTGCTAGGGAGCATCCTCTATGGCATGATATACATCCATCTGATGATCATATTCATCATATTCATTTACCTGACATTATGATTTTTGCTAGAAGATCCCCTTCCAATGCCTGAACTGCAGCACAAGATTCTCCTTCCTTTTTTCCATCATCCCTCTGAACCTAGCCATTTCCTTCTCATTTCAGAACCGACCTCGGCCCAAACACTGACTGCGGGCATGAGAAAAGCCCGTGGCTGCTGACCTCTCCTTCCTCCTGAGCCGGGCTTTGCCCAGGGATCTATGTGTTTTGTCTAGTGCTAATGAGCTGGCCTGTGTTATCTCCAATGTCATTTTAAAATTAAATTAACCCCAGACTGTGGGTGTGTGTTTGCATGGCGATAGTAATACGCCGGGAAGGAGGATGCCTTGGGCGCACACACGAAACCTGCAAAGCCTCTCTGCGGCTTTGGCTGCTGTGCTGGCTGGCACCACCCCAGGGGAGAGTATGCCCATGCATCACAAATCTGCTTTTTGGTTCCCCTTCCACCCACCCCTGAGCTGAGTTCTCTGCCAACTCAGCTTCTGTATAAATCAAAGGGAAATATTCTCCCCCTCCTGGTTTTCTCTTTTCCTGAACAGATTGGATGGCATTATGTGCAGCTGAGCTTGCTGAGCCTGGGCGGGGGAGGAGGGGACAGGAGGAGCGATGGAAAGAAGAGACGGGCTTAGAAAAATTGCTTGTGGTCCATCAGAGGGGGAGAACAGCCTCCAGCTACAAGTAACCAGCACTTCACACGCACGCTGATTTACTAGGGAAACCCAGGGCGCTTCAATAGTTAAAAATAAAATAGAGAGTCAGGCAAAAAGAACTGGAAGGGAAAGGACGTTATCCCTATTGATGGAGCACATCTCAGGGTTGTGATGGAGGGGACAAATGTCAGAACACCTTCTCAAGCTGTGACATATTGGGGGTGCTCAGGTGGGAATTCACAGAGCACGTGCAATCTCGCGGACATTGGTCCCCACACAGACGGCGATGAACGCTCTCAATCACTGTGGAGAAAGGCTTCGAGCTCATCTTTTTTGAAGTGAAAAGCAGCATTTTACTCCTCCCAGCCAAGTTGTTCACCATCCAGGGCAGTTTCCGCTCGCTACCGGGGGGATCACTAGGTGAGAAAGAGGGGACAAAAAGAAAGAGGAGAAAGGGGAGAGCGAGGGGAGAGGACAAAGGGGGACGGGTGCAGGAGCGAGAGGGGAGGGGAGAATGGGGCGGAAAGGGGAGTAAGGGAGAGGAAGAGAAGGGAAAGGGAGGAAGAGTGAGAGAGAGAGATAGACAGAGAGGAAAGGAGGGGTGCGAGCCAAATGCATGGCATTCAAAAGCAGCAGCTTTCAAAAGCTTTGGCTGGGATGCCGATTTGCAGAATCTCTGGACCCATAATTCCCTGGCATACAAAGCTTGCTGGAGGCATCAATGTGCCCAAAAGGGGCTTGCAGAATAAACAGCAGATAAAAAAAACCAACACCCACAACAAGCCTATGAATTAAAAATGAAGGCAAGGGAAGCAGCTGTACTCGCAGGCTGCAGGTGACCCCATTGCCGAAGCTGTGCCACAGCGAGGCACGAGCGTGGCCAGTAGTTCTGAAATAATAGCTGTGGACAATATGAGCTGGGAGGAAGAATGCATTCCCTGTCTGTACTAAAGAGTAGGTAATTGCCCATCGCTCCTGCCAGCTGTATGTCCATCCAGAACTAAATTACTCTGAGCATTCTTATAAACTTCTACATTGCAGCATCTCCCAAAACCTCAGTGGCTGTTTAAGGTCCTCAACCTTTAGTAATTGGCACCACTAAAAAATACTGTTCTCGCTTAAGTTAAAACAGCCAGAAGGATGACTATCCACCAAGATTTGCCCAAGATCACAGGGTCTGCGACAGCACCAGGAAGGGTCCAGATTTCCTCAATCACAGCTGTGTGCCTTAAGCAAACAGCCACTTTCTCTGAGTTTTTAGATGCTTATTTAAAGGAGCAAAGATCACATGTGAGAAACAAAAAAGATATAAAGATTAACAGGGCAAAAACTCCTAAATGTCTCAAAAAGAGGGATCGCTAAAAACTGGAAATAATTTTCCTGGGTTTAGATAACAATTTTCCTGTGTTGCTGGATGTAGGAGATCGTAATTCAGACTGGCAAATCCGGATGATAGGGGGGAAAAGGCTAGAGAGAGCCCATCCTTTTCGGAAACGCTGTCTGCCAGCGAGATACCACTTCTTTCCAGAAGCCACTAACCTAGAGTGTAATGTTCTGTTCTGCTCCACGCAGTGCTGGAGTTGGTAAGCGAGTTTAGGGGATGTGCTGATAACGCTTTTGTTTTTCCTGATGCTAGAACATTGAAGAACTCTCACCGCACTACTTGTTCCAGAAGTGTTCTAATTTTTGCGGAATCTTTTGATGGTAAAAGGGGTTTTCCTTTTCGAGTATTGTTTATTAACCTTTGCTGTATTTAATAGGCAGGTCTTCCTTGCAGTGTTAGTTCCACAGGATTCCCGCTGCCTGAAGAGGGGTGTAAGGATGCTGCACCAGGCTCTACACCGCTCCTGCTTTGCCTTGTACAAGGAGGGGAGTAAAGCAGGACCAGGGATGGGAATGGTTTTCCAACCATTCACCATCTTCCCAAACATGTACTATGTCAGGACCAACTTTGGAATGAAATAAAGAAGGTTTTCAGGAAGCACATTCCTGTACCAAAGATTCAGAGCAACGGAGGATGGAAATCTGTTCAGTTTTTAGAGAAGAAAATGACAAAGAATAATCAACCCATGTGGGACTGTGAAACAAAAGCAGTCATTAAAAATTGCTTCCGTATTGGCAGTTTTTTGTTAGAGAGAGATAATTCCAGGGCTATTTGAAAAAAATCCATTCCAATTGCAGTTCTTGGTTGTTGTGCAGAGAATGGAAATGGTCTCGCTATAAAAGGGGCCTCGATTCCTTCAGAAAATGACCGTACATGTACACTGAAAGCATGTTGCAGTTCTGTCACAGGGGCATTAAAAATAGTCAGAGATCACGTACCACCAAGTAACAGTAATTTGCTGCTACCAAAATAGTTTACAGTATTTAAAAAAAGCTTAATCTAGAGATAGTCCTCTTGGCAGCAAAAATCTTCCTAGTGCCAAGAGAAAAATAATTTGCATCCCTGGTGTCAATGGTAATACTACCATGTTGCCTTAACGCTCCAGGAGATGCAGCCAGCTCAGCACTGCTTTCAGAGAGAAAATCTCCGAAAATAACATGGAGAAGAAAAGAAATCCACATTGCAACTGCATCAGTAAGGAATCTGACATCAGCAGGTGATGAATCATTCCTTAGTGGAAGCATTTATCTAATGAAACATAACCGCGGTGTTTGGATTGGGCTTTTTCCCTGTTCTTTTCAATCTGTTGTTAACAGCCCTCAAAGAGTTAAGTTTTCAAGAATATGGTTGCCTTGGTGTTATGCTCTCAGCTGCGATCAGCAATATGTAACAAAAAAACCCCCAGTACTTAAGTGGTTTTTTTGAAAGTATTCCCCACTGTAAATGTGTAATTAATTAGCCTTCCCCTTCCCCCTCTGCTCACACATTCAGCCCCGCAGGGACCCTCCCCTTTTCTTCCCATCAAATTCAGACAGTGACTAGGAACTGAATTATTCATTCAGCTGTAGGTGTAACACATCCATTTAAGTGATTTAAAGTTTAAGCAGTCTTGGTGCTGTTCAACAACACAAAAAGTTTAAAGAGAAAAGTAGGGCCCAACAGGAATTCAGCAAGTTAGGGAGGTGATTGTGCCCCTGGACTCCGGTGAGACCACACCTTGAGCACCGTGTCCAGTTCTGGGCACCACAGGACAAGAAGGACATTGAGGTGCTGGAGCGGGTGCAGAGAAG
>JAVSBS010001895.1:49705-81816 GCA_033124195.1 Coracias cyanogaster | reverse complement strand
AATGATAGAATGAGAGGAAATGGCCTCAAGTTGCGTCAGGGGAGGTTTAGATTGGATATTAGGAAGAAATTCTTTACGGAGAGAGTGGTTGGGCACTGGAACAGGCTGCCCAGGGAGGTGGTGGAGTCACCATCCCTGGAGGGCTTTAAAAAACAAGTAGATGTAGCACTTGAGGCGATGGTCTAGTGGCTAGAGAGATGTTAGGATGAAGGTTGGACTTGGTGATCCCGGTGGTCCTTTCCAACCATAATGATTCTATTCTAAGTTCTTCTTTCTTAAACCGCTTGTTTGACAGAAACAGCACACGTTTTTGTGAATCAACCTACTTGAATGAAAACGGAGGGCTTGTGAGAACAGCACATCAACAAGAGCACCTGTCACTCATTAACAAAATACCATGATTATAAGCATTAGTTAAAGCTTTTGTTCCAGCACATCTAGCTGAATATGCTTTGCTGTGATCGATAATTTTATGCGCGCTTTGCTGGAAATATATGGCAAGTGAATTTCATATTGACAATCACAGAAAATCACATTAAGATACTTGTTTAGTCCTCATTATCATTGTATCAGAGAACGTCACGCTAAAAATTATGTACAGCCAGTCAAAGAAAAAATTAAACATAATTAACAACACCTTGTAGCACTTCTGATTAGATCCCAAAATGCTTTAAAGTATTTAATTTTCTGAGCATTTCTGTGATAGAAGGCAGCGCTGGTACTCCTATTTTAAGGCTGGGGCTGCGAAGTACAGTACCCGAATCTGTTTAAATTTGGGCCATTTGGTTAAGTTTCTCCACGGCCCTGGAAGGCAGTGTGGTAGGAGATACGGCACACCCTGCCTATAACCCTGACCCAACTGGAGAATCAAGACGTACCTCCCACTTCACGCGTGTTCTACAGTTGAGGTTGAATGTTGGTTTTCCTCAAGGTAACACCAAAAGTCCGTGACAAAAAAAAAAGCCAGATCTAAAGTGGAGCCTGGTGTCATAATCAGTAGGCGGCCACCAGGTCACCAGCTAGGCTTTGTGAGATGTACTGGTGTGCGATGTGATGTGTCAGTTCAAAGTAATTCAAGTACTGCATACAAATTCTGAAGACTCTGATTACATGAAGTACTGTGTTGCCAGCACTTACAATTTTATTAGCAATACCATAATATGTGCTATTTCTCTTGAAGACGCAGCTGCTTGAATGTCATCTGAATACCTCAGCCTTTATGAAAAAGTGTTCTATTTTTAAAGTCATAATTATGCCACTCATGATTTTGAAGTACAGGCTTATGCCTTTATTAGTGTAAGATTGGCAATACTGAACTTAAAAAAAGCCCAAATCCTGAAATACCTGATGGTATTTTAAGCAAAAGGAAAGCTTGAAAGAAATGGGGGGCAGGATTCTTCCCCCAGCACTGCAGAGTCCATCGTACACAGACGGGGGGACGCAGGGAAGGCCGTACAGAAGCAGCACCAAGGAGCAGCAGAAGCCTTCAGCAGTTCTGTGACACCTCTTACTTTGGGCTACTTTGAGTTAAGCAACGATTCAAGGCTATGCAGTTAAGTCCTCTGGGTTCTAGAATGCAGGTAGAGAACAAGGGCTGCTTAAAACCACTGTATTGTCAGCGTTGTGAAGAGAACTGGAGGCTGCACGGAGCTAAGCCCTCAAGCAGGAGCCAACAGAGATGCACAGCCGAGAGCAGCCACGGCGCGGTTCAGCGCTGCTCCGCATCCTCACAGCCACCTTTAGGAGCCTACCCTGGAACTGGTTCCACCCACACAAACTTCACTGTGGAATCAAGTCTTTTATTTCGGTGACTCTTTTTTGATCTAGATTTGAGTGGCATCATCTTCTTGATTAGAAGCCCCACTTGCTTAGAGCGGAGTTTTCCTCATAGTTTTCTTTCTATGAATTGCTCCATCAAAGGACTGTCATAACAGACTGTTTGCCAATTTGAAATCCAACAGTTTGTCTGGTGTAAGTGTTAAAAATGTTGTCTTGGCAGTTGGGGTTTTTGGTGCCTTTTTTTTTTTTCTTTTTCTTTTTTTTTTGCATTAAGTGACTTGATTTTTTTCTGTTTGCTTCTACAGTATGTCAAGGAAACGGGATCATTTCAGTAATCAAACCTGCTTTTTTTCTTTCACTTCAAATAAAACTCAACACTTAACCTATAAATCCAAAGAGTAATTTTGTTTGAACTGTATAAACTCTGCAAAACTCAGCATGTTTTTTGCTGCAATAGTCATCACTGGTGAAATATAGTAAATTGTTTTAAAGTGGGACTGAAAAAAGCAAGACAGACACATATTTTATGGAAGTCTTGAGGCTACATTCCCCATGACTTTAGTCTGTCCGATAAGGATCCTCTGTGGTGACTCAAGTCAGGTTCTTTTAAATGATCTTTTACCAATTTACCTTTTCACTCATTACAGTCATTAAAAGACTAAAGCTTTACAGTCTACTTACGACACAATACTGACTTTATGCTCATGGTCTCTAAACCCTCTAGAAACCTGCTGAACTTGCTTCCTCTGATGGCCTGGACTGTTCCTAACTAAATCAGGGCTCGATTAATATCTTAACTGCACATTCATCACTTCTGGTGACAGTGTCCTGTGTGGACCCGGGTGCGACTGAACGATTGTTTCTACAGAGGTTAATATGGTGTGAATTTCATGAAGTTCACCATTTGTTCAGTAACCAAGAAAATACCAGATAGGCTACAACAGAAAACCAGCAACTATCCAAAACTAGTATTTGGAATTAATCCCCTGCTAATAAAGAGGAAAAAATGCTTTACAATCACCTCCAAAGTTTGCATAGCACAGCACCCAGGAGAAGGCATTTACGTGAGAATAACACCAAAGGACACCTGTAGAGGAACTCCAGGACATACTTCAGGACAAAAAACAAAGTTCAGAAACTCAGACTATCAAGAAGTTTAAGTTCTTTCAGTAAGGATAGATGGAAGAATTAGCTTTTAATATCATAGGCTTTCAAAAGGAAAGAGTCTCAGGACCTGGAGAAAAGGAGGCTCAGCAGAGACCTTCTCGCTCTCTACAACTCCCTGAAAGGAGGCTGGAGTGAGGTGGGCATTGGTCTCTCCTCCCAGGGAACAAGCAATAGGACAGGAGGAAACGGCTTCAAATTGTGCTGGGGAGGCTGAGGTTGGACATGAGGAAAAACTTCTTCCCTGAGAGGGTTTGAAGGGCTGTCCCAGGCTGGGCAGGGCAGGGGTGGAGTCCCCATCCCTGGAGGGGTTTCCAGGCTGTGGAGATGTGGTGCTGAGGGACAGGGGTTAGTGGTGCCCTGGCAGTGCTGGGGGAACAGTTGGACTCAATGATCTTAAAGGTCTCTTCCAACCAAAACAATTTTATGAGTCTAACCACTGATCTTAGTGACCCATTGTTATCAGGACTCACCACTTCAGCCAGCCCAGAACACGACGGCTACAGAATCGCCTACAGCCAGAAGTGCATCTGGGAATCGCATCACTATGTTTCCCTATTTATTCAAACCCAAAGCGATACGAGACAACAGTGATTCTTGAGGGCATGTGGGGGTCCATAAACCAGGTACCCTGGACTGCAGCCCAAGCACGTGTACCTGTACAACCTCAGCACCTGCGAGGGGTGTGGGTAGGAGTTAATTGAATGTGCTACAGAAGTCCTAATTTCAAGTGACGAGGCTGGTTAGTGAAAGAAGGTGCCTGTCTCGACTCCAGAAGGCACCTGGCTCGCCCGAGCTGCGGTGGCTGCACTCGCACCGGCTGGCAGGGCTCCCAGCCGTGACGCTGTCATTCTTCTTACAGTGGGCTCTGTGTGTGCTATTTCTTTTTAAATGATTCATGACTCCCACTTCTCACTTCATCTGCCTTTGTTTTCCTCTGCAGTGCAATGTGTCTGATACATGGCAAAACGTGCTGTGCTAACGCCAGCGCTGTGAATGGTTATACATTAATGTCAAGGTAACGACGTCTGCGGATACGGTACAGCGATGCAAATGGACTTGGGAGGGTTTGGATTCCACTTCTTTGGCCTTGTAAAATTATAGGAGCCAGGAACGCAAACAGCCTCCCCACTGAGTCATTTTTCCTTGGTGCATACTTCTTTTCCTTTCCTAGTGTCCTTCTGAACTCATCTTCACCAATAGCCCTTCCTAGTACTTCACCAAATTCCTGCTTCTTGTGACAGAAAAATCCAGATGTCACCCAGTATTTTTCCCCACCAGCTTTCATACGTCTTTACAAAGAATCAGCAACCCTCTCTAAGGATGGAAAAACTGAAGCACAGACTCAGAAAACACCTTGGCTAAAGCCATTCAGCTGAAGAGCTAAGAATAAAATTATGGTTTCCTGATGTTTAGTCTGATCCTCTCTGAATTGGACTGCCTCACACTGAGAAGGTGCTCCGTGATTAACTTTATTTATATATTTACTATTCCAAAATGGCATGTTCTCACATCTTTTATTTTCATGTTAATCGTGTTGTGGATCTTCTCCGCCCACCCCCCATTTCCTTTGGTACATTTGTTCTACAGCTATTTGTGTAGAAACCGAGCAATTTCTGCTCCACCTGCTCATAAACACAATGAGAGAGAGAACACTATGTTACAGCACAGCCACTGCCTTAGCAACAGATTACAGCATCACTGGGAAAGGAACAGAGACCTTCTGGAGAGGAGGAGTGCCCTTTATCTCCCTGAAAAGCTACAGCAGGCAAGTTCTGCCTTTAATTATATTTCCTGCAAGCCCCCCTTAGCTTTAAGCAATCAGTAGTTGTAAAGAAAGAATGTAAGAACTGAGCACGGAGTTTGCTCCTTGAACTGAGAAAAGACAAGTGGAATTAGTGAAAATCTGTGAGCAGACTGGATTCCAAAGGGAACACGCAGACCCATATTTGAGCACTCGGTTATGGTGGGGTGTAAATAATCTGTTCTGGTCAGATACCACCCACCGGTATCGAAATGTCAGCTCTCTGACGGAAATACAAAAGGGAAGCAAAGCACAGCCCACAGCCCTTTGCTGTCATACTACGAGAAGCTCCTATATCTGGAATCAAAGTCATGAAGCCTCTACCCTACGAGAAGATGCCTTTCAGTCAGCAGGCAGAATGGGACATGCGAAGGCCGATCTGGCTGAGCGTATCTGACACGCAGGTCATAGAACGGGCACCCTTGATGTACCCTGTCAGAAAATTAATCATGACTTGATGGACTGGTGAGCTTGGTGGCACCTTAAAGTATTTTTAGAAAGGCAAATATCTGTGTGAAAGCAAAGCTGTTTGATTTTAGCCTTCTCCCAGTCAATTTCAGTAGGTCTTACGTTTTAGATGGTGAGGATGATGTCTTTGAGTTTGCAATAACGCAGTCCTCATTCTGAAAGAAGTCTCTAGGGGACAGAATACAGCCACAGAGTAATAACTTACAGGTACAGAATGGCAGTGTGGTCAACTGCATTTGCATCGCTTTGTTAAAAGGATGAATTTGGGCCACTTGACCCATATGGGAGACAAAAGGCAGAGAACCACACCTTCCACCTTGGATTCCAGAACTAACAGACAAGAATGATGATATAATGGTGAGTTATATAAAAGGTCAGTAGTGACATAAAACAAAAAAACAGACAAACCATTTTTTTCATTGTCTGGGGATTAGATATTGCATTAAGCTGTCTGCCCATATTAGCGAATTAAGCCTATTATCTGTTGAAGAATTTTGATGCTAAAAAAAAAAGGTCTGAGCTCATAGCTCATCTAGTCATTATATGACCAGAAATATGAAGCAAAACATGGAAGAGGTAAGAGGAAATAGAGAGAACCTCTGGCATGAAGGCCAGAAAAAAGATTGTGGGAGAACAGTAAACTTGTATGCCTAAAGCCTTTGGTGTACAATATCTGTGACCCAATGCAGCGTCCCTACAGCTGCATAATACACAACCAAAGGCTTTATGAAAGCTGGCCCCAGCACTTCTTACAGACAATAACCTGCAGATGCGGTGGCAAAGCCTGAGCTCTCCCCCAGCTCGTGAGCTCTCCCCAGCCCACTGTGTCAAACCGGCTTCTGTGTGGCACACAGACGCAGCACAAAACATCACTTACAAACCTACCGTGTGCAAGCTGGTGTTTATGAAGTACCCACAATACGTTTCTATTCACGGGCTGCGAATGGCATTGTGCCGGCTCGCAAGGACATCAGGACTGTCTCACAAGGAGATGGATGTCACATGGGTAAGGATTTGCATGGGCAGCCTACATAACTCAGCAAGTGCCATCTTTCTGGAGGAAGTCCCTCCTCTGACGCATTGACACCACCTGTCTCTTTACACTTGATGGCATCTGTTGGCATTTTTTATGTGCCAAAGCATTAATATCAGAACAGCGCAGGAAAGGAGGATACCGAGTTCTTGGGCACTTGGAGACGCCAAACACCTCAGCTGTGCTGCGTCAGGGAAGCAGGCTATCCACTAGCATCACCTGAGGAAGCAAAACACCTCAGACAGCAAGTCATGCCTTTGTCACCACCATCTAAAGTGCCACTTAAAAAACCAGGAGTGGTGGGGAATTAAAATGCTTTGCCATTGGGAAGAGGGGGCAGGAAGACAAATGATCTTAAAAAAATAATAAAGAATAAAATGCCAGGATTGGGTACCAGATGGGTGGTGGAGAAATCCTTGACTTGTCCCCAAAAAAGGTAAAGCAGACAAGCCTTTCTGACATTGTTCAGTCAACCATGAGGAACCACCAAGAAGAGGCAGATGGTCATTCCATCTCTGAAACTATCTGGTCCTTGGCCTCTGCTGGGAATATATGCGGAGGTGCCAATAACCAGCACTTGGAATGGTGACGTTTGTGATTCAGACAGCCATTAACTTAATACTGTACCAAGATCCATAAAACTAGTTTCACAAAGAATGGCAAAAATGGCAAGATACCAACAGGTTTTGATAAGCATCCAAAAAAAAAAAAAAGCCTATAAACCCAGGCAAATACCTTTAAAAATAGAACAAGAAAAAAAGGTGGTGCCATATAGTTGACAAGCAGTTCCAATGAAGATGCCAGATATGATCATCCAAGTCTCCTTTTGTATTTTAGTAGGAGGAAACAGTTCAGAAACCCCTAATGAACCCCTAACTGGAGAAAAGAATTTGAAGAGAATATTGGAAATTCGAAGAAGGATCGGTCCTGTCAGGTGTTCCTTTTGAATTTTTCTCCACATTTTCTAGTAATCTATATTAAGGCTTGATTCTAAACCCCCCTTTAATTCCATAGGAGTTTTTTCAACTGATGCAGTTGACTTCAGCGAGCCCTGGACATGTAATGGCTGTAATAGTCTAAAACGTCTTCTCCTATGATTTCTGCAGTCCACCAAGCCTCACTTCCATTCATCTTCTAGCCCAGTTCTGTACACTGTGCTCTTATTTAAATGCCATGAGCATCCCATTGTCCTTAACCAAACCTGAAGTCTCTAACTGTAATGTTTTTGAAGCATTTGGCAGTTGTTTCAGGAGCAAAGTGATCATCAGGCCTCAGTTTATTTCTTTGTCCCCTTTAAAAAGGGGCAAAGGTTGCTGGTATCCGATTACCAACAATTATGAGCAGTGGTCTCTGCTGGTTGTCAAACACCTTTGTTCAGTCTCAACCCACTTCTCCATGCAGAACTGCTCCTATATGAAAAAATGCATTGTCCCTGCCTGGCTCTGCAGCAGGGCGGTCAGTGACTGGGACACACACCCCGTTATATCTCACTGGAACATTTACAGGCCGGAAAAGGTCATTTTACCCTACATGGCTTTGTACACAAACCCTCATGGATGAGATAACTGCATTCTCAGTCCACGGAACATCATGGAGAAGAGCGAATGCTCTTCACTCAGGAAGATCAGCAGACAGGTACGCTTGCACTGTCCCTTCCAGTTCTAAGTGATGGGTAAATAGAGGAGCGCAGCCTCCAGTGTTGTCAATATGGTTCCTTTCAAAAGCCACTAAAGTTTGTAAAAAATTAATGAAAGATTCTGAAACAGACCTCGCATCTGGTGCCACCTATCAAGCCTGCCCTCGTGTGAAACTGCTGAATAAGTCAACGCTCCCCAGTTTTTCCTCTGACATATTGCAGTGTGTTGTACTTGGGGCTGCACCTTAAATCCCTCTGTGAACTGAAGCTGGTATAGAACACGGCAGCCTGGCTATTAACTGGTTCCCAGCACGCCAAGATCTAGGCTGACAGCTTATTGAGTTATATGCGAGGTTGGACCATTTGGGTTTGACCAACAGTATGCAGAAAAACCTTATAGGTGTAGGCTGGAGAGATCCTGTCTGTTCATATGTTGCAGCTACAGATACAGGTGCTCTGGGGGTGACCACTCCCTGGAAGGATCCCTCCTCTTCCAAGGTCCAAATTAATAGGTGTTAGATGACCTATCAGGCATGCTGCAATGCCAAGCAGAGTAAGGGTTAACTCATCATATGGTTAGTTATTACGTGGTGCATCAAAGAGTGTGAGGAGGAACCCTCACTGGTTCCCTGTGCTCTGGGGCTCAGAGGTTGGTCTGTACAGGAAAGGTGTATGGGAAGATACAACGGGACTTAACCAGCGGGATGTATTTCAAGGGATGGACAAGGCTGGGGGCTTTTTATTACAGTGATAAAAAAGAAGCTAAATCCCAGTGCCCCGGGGACAGCTTTTCATGCCTGCAATGATGAGCACCTGTTGGTAACTAACTGAAAGTAAAATGGTAACACTGGTCAACGTACAATGTGTTCTTTCACTGATGGTAAAAAAGAAGAAAATAGATTTACTGGTCAAGACTTTCACTCATTCTGGCTATCAAGAAAGTAATAATGTCATGACTAGAGCATCTACTGTTGTGGAGGGAAAAGTACAATGATACTAAAATTCAGGGAGGAACAAAAATTCAGTAATACAGAGGGTGCATGGAGAGAAAAATGTTTGCAAGGAGAGTAGAGGAGAGAACCTACCTCATCCACCCTCAGTTACCAAACCCAGAGTGGTCATTAGGAAAAGCAAACTACTGCACAAAACCACACAAATTCATTCTAAACAGGACTCTCTAACTTCTGCAAAGACACGGGGAATATATTAATTAATGGCTTTAGTCATAGTACTGCTGTTGCTAGAAGATGTTGAGACAAATGTGTAAACAGAGGAGCCTTGGGAATGTCACAGTAATTTAAAGTACATAAACCTTCAAAGCACTGCCTGTGATAGAGTGATACATTGTCTTATAATTGGGCAATTGCTTTCATTCCATGATATAATTAGCACACAATTATGGTTATGTGAAAAATTGTTCCATCTCCCTCCCTTCCAATTTGTGCCTGCTTAATCTAAGTAGAGAATGCATCTTTTTTGCTACGTTACCAGCAGGTCTACTTCATCCTTACTATTGAGCTGCAGTAACAGCACCTCTTACCCGACCAATGTAAAGATCAAATATTCAAGACAGGAACTGAAATCACTCTATTCCTGTAAAATATTTGCTCTTATTATTTTTTCCCACATCCTAAAAACCGACATACTGCCACGACAACATAAAGTTAGGTGACTCATAGCACAGGCACCAGCCATCAATGCAGCCAAACCTGCAGCAGAATTTATATGCCACGAGTGCCCTGCGTGTGCTCCCTGTTCAAGGCCATGCCACGAAGGCCAGTTTTGGCTACTACACCTTTTTCTGAGGGCTAGTGTTCAACCAGCAGTGATTTGCTGTGAAGCAGGCTGAAAAAATGTTGGGCTCCAAATGGCAGAAATCTCACTTGATATACTGATTTCACACTGTTTCTGCTATCTCAGTGCGTGAAAGTCTTTCAAGAGCAACTCTTCTATTTCTGTCATATCTCTGTGCTACTTTGAATGAAACGCAGCGGACAAGCCGTATTGCTCCTGCGCGCTGATCGAGTACTCGAGATAGGTTGTGCCAGAACTGAAGTTGAAAGTAAGAACTCCTAGGTTCCAGCAAAACACCTTGCAAAATTATCTTTCCTCCAAAATGCAAATGTTTTCATACGCCTTGTGAAAAACATCTGCTTTTAAATCAACAAACTCTGCCCAAGTTACGCTATATCCTTGCTTATTCATACGCCGCTGAAAGGCATATTCCATGGTTGGTCTCAAGGTAAGTTATCTCTGAAAATTCTCACTTGATTCCCTACCTCCAAACATAGTCTTGTGTGAGGTTTGTTTTCCGTATTCCCATTATCAGCAGAGGATCAGAGCTTTTCTGGCACACCTCAGATAGCACACAGGGCAGAAAACAATCTTGAGCTTTAATGTAGTTATCGTCCATTTCCTGCAGCTTGAAAGAAATCCTGAGAGTCCTTCACTGTGTGGAACTCACCTCTCCAACTCCCTCAGAAGGAATTTTTATCTTTAGTAGAACTGGCTGGATTATTCTTAATCAAATCTTAAAGAAAAAAATTCCTAGTGTGTCTGTTTATACGACAGAAGAGATTACCGCTAAGACTTCTTGGACTTTGCTATGCAGGAGGGAGGGTCAGGTTCTTGCCCGATGATAGTGCTGAAGCCGTGTACCTATATCACGGAACTGTTTGATACCTGCTATCTCCCAATCTGCTCTTGGTACCATGGTCTAAATTCGAAACCTGTGGAACTTGCAATACAATTTTGAAAGTACAGTATAAAGGCAGCAGGACAAATACTGCAACGCACACTCAAGTAAAATTCCTTCGGAGAAGTCTAGGGCACAACAGAAAGGAAAAGGGCAAGCTAAAAAAAGAGATATACCTTCACATGTCTGTTTGCTAACAGAAAAGTGAAAATCCTCTGAGAAATACAAGTTTACAGCTGTATCTGTGGACTTTGATAAAAAGAAAACTTAGGACTCTTCTAAAGCCATTTTGTTTTGTAAGATTTGCGGTTTTGCACACGTAAAGGGTTAAGTAATTCGGGTCACAATCCAAATGTATAGATGCTCTGTCAAACGGAACAAGATCCTGTGAGAACCTCTGTCCTCTCACAGTGATGAAAAGACACGTCTGACTTAAAATTGCATCTCCGCTGTATGATTGTGTCCAGAGGATAGATGTTAACTAGGGTAAGAATCGGACCAGCACAGCTCAGAATCGACGGGTTCTCTCATATTTTTACCCGCTCCCATTGCTCATGCACGCAGACAAGTCTTTCTCCACAATGCACTATCCACAGATATTCCCCAGATATCCCTTCTTTCTGTGAACACATATGTTTGTATCACTAGACACTCCCTTTTTTCCTGTAACAGCTACTTCCCACATGTATCCATAAAGAGGGGGCAGGCACGTACATAAATTTAAGGGGGGAAATGCACTGCAGATGGAAAAGAACAACAACAACCTCTCACATTCTCTATAGTCAGTCCTGTGGGAGATATTTATCTATGGGAAAAGCTTTATGAACTCTAAGTAAACGGAAAAAAAAAAAAAGTATTTTCATAACATTTGGGAGGAAATGCATCTTAATGGAAAATAACTAGAGAAAAATAATAGCAGCTAGTGAGTTGAAGGAACTATATTCTCACTGACATGCAACAACAATAGAAGCTAATGCGAGTCATTTGTAGAAGGAAAAGTGAATAGCTGTGGCATATTTGCAAAGAATATATGGCAGTTAACCAGAGGCAAAGCTCCAAGGAATACCAGCTGGGACATAAGAAGGGAGCTATCAAAAGAGGAGGGAGGTATAACAGCATCATGGAATGGTTGGCACCATGTCTTTAAAGAGTTTCATGAAATGAGAGCTGCTCAGAGACGGTAAATCAAGGTGTTGGTCTCACCAGCGATGGCCCGTGGCTGGTGGCCAAGGAGCGTATGAGACACACACACACACACGTGTATGCTGTTGGCAAATTTACCCGTTATTAAACCAAAGCGGTGAATTAAACCAAAGTGGATTGTATCAATAATTGGTCTCCTATTTTGATCAGAAAGCATTTACTTCAAATAGTATGTAAAAAACCAAATCTTTCTAATTAGAACACATTCCAGTTGGGGAAAATCACATCCTACTGACTTTGTACTTTGACCTTATTGTCTGAAGCCGAGGATGGCCTATTGTGTTGTGCATCAGCCTTGCATCTTAGCAACACAGGCTAAAAGCTTTGTAAATAAGGAGGCATCCAAAATGCCATAGTAACATACCATTTATCCTGATGCTTGCGAAAAGTTCATTTCCATGTTTGGATTTGTCCAACCAGGGAAGCTGCCTCTGCAATAAAAAAATAAAAGTACATCCTAAATTTTGAAAAAAAGATTGATAAAGTTATTTCTTGCTGGATGCAATTTAAGCAACACAAAACAAATTGTGCATGATTTTCATATCCCTGATAGCATTAAATTTCAGTTCCTCAGAATTTTGTTTTCTCTGTGAGATAACTATTGTGGTTATTAATAATTTAGAATTTGAAATGGGAGCTGCAAGAGAAAATTCTCATTCATTTATGCACAAAGTAAAATTGTGAGAAAACTCTAGATAACAGCTAGCAGCCAGGTGATTTCATCTTTAGCTTCACTTTGAACTAAACGGGCTGTCCGCATAAATAGAAGAACTCTTGAACTCCTGCCTATATCCTTGGAGGCCAATTTGTTCAGATTTAATACACCACCTGCAAATGGAGAGGTATTGTGAGGACACGTCTGAAGGGCCACTATCGCCAAAGGTTGAAGAGCCCCTGAATTAAATTTACAGGCAAGGCAAGCTGGAACTGTCCAACAGTCAAGCCACTGCCCTCTATTCTTCCGGACTGCACCTTCGTTGCAGAGCAGCACGGAATCCGGCGCAGGCACAGCGGCTATCAAAACTCCAATTATGAGCACTCTCAAGTCCACTTTCAGAAGAACTGAGGGTCTGGATTTTATCTTCCAGGCCCTCAGTGGCAGTATTTGTTGTCACTTCTTAAGGAACACTTGGCTACAGCTCTAGGATTCCTCTTTTGTAAAGTTTCACTAAGGGGCTTAAAAATCGCAACAAAGAGCTTAGAGAAGATAAAAAAGAATCCTGCTGCTCGACTTATTGTAGATACGGTGCAGTTCAGTATAATGTGATAATTAGTCTCCTGGAAATCATTCCTCAAGTTCATACTGTGATATAGCATGAAATAAATCTGAGCCAACCATACAGTTCTAATTCCAGTGCGCTGCCGTCAACTGGTATGTTAATTTGATAAAAATGAGCTTGTTGGTAAGAACAGAAGTTACACTGGTGGGGGAAAAAGGAGGGGGTAAATTTCCTAAGTATTAGTAGAATCCACTTCACATTCACTTCTACAGCTCTCTAAATTACAGATACAAGATCTCTGCTCAAATTACTGACAAGGTTACCAGCTGGAACTTTACACTCAATTCAATTATTTTATATTGTACCTTCAGGCGCCATTCCAAAGTGACTCTTAAAGAATAATCAGACTTATTCAATAGGCAATCAAAGTGAAATTACTTTATGTAAGTACAACAAGGTTACAGACTTGGTGCAGTCTATAAGTTATATGCTACTAATTTTCAGTGCATTAAAATTTTTACTCTGATTATCTGTGATGTGCAGGCATCAGTGACCAGGACAGAATTTCCTCACAATTTCAGCTTCACCTCTTTACTGTCTTCACCATTTCTTGGATAAATAGCTGACAGGGCAAACTAAGAAATTACAAAGCAGTTGAAAGTGATGCTTTGTATTGTAAGTAGCCGTAGGAGCAGTCCGTGGTGGACTGCCCTTCTTGCCACAGGCATGACACAAATCTAACCCACACCTCTAATCCACAAAAAAAACCTCAGAGTAACTGTTCTTTAGCTTTAACTTCCAGGGACTGCAAGAATTTGAATAAAAATATAAAATTAATTTAAATACAAAATTAAGCTTCATCTTCAGGGTTTGAATCTGAGCCTTTTCAACTAATGTCTATGGTAAAACTCCCACAGAGACCGCTTAGGGGAACTTATATGATCACACAAATTGTTTTATCTTAGTTATAAAAAATTTCTAATATGATTTTACGTATTAAAACCCTCCTGTCTCTTTTTGAGACAATGGAGGATGGGGAGCCTGCAGATCTACATTTTATTTGAAATTTAAGGAAGAAAAGAAAGTACGAAACTCGCTCCCTACCAGTAAAGTGGGTACCCCTGCCCCTGCAGCTGGGACCCGTGTCATCTGGGGACTATTAAGAGTGGACCACCAGCCTCTTCACACTGAGAACAGGGACATTGAACCATGCTGAGAATACAGAACTCCTTACTGATTTCCTAAGCAACATGCATCACTATGGTCCACCAGGCCTTCTGTGAGGTACTTGAGATGTGTAAGTAAGTAAATACTTGCAGGATGAGAGTTCTTTCAAAGTTCTCGATCCTGCGCTTGGTAGCTCAGAATCTGTCTCTTGGAAACACAACAACTCCTAACACTATATTTCATGGATGATTCTGAAGCAGTCATAGGCCCTACAGAATTCTGGAACTGAACAGCCAGTTATATTTAGTACACTGAGTGGCAAACAGAAATCTCACCGTTTTCTGTAGTGTGTGCTCCTTCCCATTTAAAATAGCATCTTCGATATAAAATAACCAGCATAACAGCCCACGCTCTTTTCGAAGATTCAGCCCCATCAGACTTTTGTGATGCATACAGCTGATGACATGTATCTTCTTCTATATATAAAAACTACAGCGTGTAAAATCACATGACAGTCAGACATAGCCTCCGTTATCTTTTGTCTCAGGAATTTTCTGCCTGGTCTAGATGGCTCCACTTCTAGAAGACACTGATCCAAATGCCAAAGTGACTTGAGCCCCATAAAACTTGAGAAGTCTGGAACGTCTCCAGATTTTAGCAGATAAAAGGCATCTCTTAGGGTGCTTGAGCCGAGGAACTGAGAGCACCTAAGCACCACCACAGCAGCACATGAAGTCCCCATGAAACGGCCCAGCAACCATTTCAGTGCAGGAGCTGTGCAGTGTCTCATTCAGTGGTCCTGACAGGTTTTGCTGCAGCTTTCTTTACAGGAATGTCAACAGTTCCCCTCACAATGTCAATGTTATGTCTCTGGCTTGTTAGAATTTCCTGAACGGTGCTGCTGCCAAGAGCAGGAGGAGTGAAGCCATCAAGAGGAGTGGCTCTTCCCCTGGTATCTGAGCAGGCTCTGGGGCAGTCCAGGATCGCTAATCTCGCAGGAATCGAGCCATTGTTGGAGCTACGATGGGGTTTTTAGGCAGTTCTCATTTCCACTGCCATTTATGTAAAAATTGTGCAGTAGGGTTCTCAGGCTGACGATTCTTAACCACATTTAGAAAGTGTTCAGATGAGACAGAGCATCACTGAGCACTTTCCACCAGTCTTTCATTCCTGTGGGAGAGGCTGCTGGACGCAGCACAGCACGCTTCAGGGACGCACCTCTCCGTGGGCTTCACCAGAGACTACAGCTCTGCAAAACGAGCAGATCCGCTTTGCGGGGCTGGCACAAATATGTGGTTACACAGTATTTTGCCATACACTTTGTTTCATTGTTTTCAATTTTATAAAAGCAATATAAGAAATTGATAATAAAAATGTGAATTCTTATTAGAAGTGGCATTTCCAATTTACTTTGAGTACAAAATAGGACAGTACAAGATATGTCATAAGAAAAGTTCTTCATTTTTGGATTAGTGGGATTAGAGGTCTGAATTTTTGTGAAACTTAGTAGTTTAAATGCACTGTAAAATTGTAACACAACATTCAATTAACTCCATGAAGCTTTGCTAAAGCTCTCATGGCACTGAGACGCAACTATTCCCTTCAAAGGCCTCAGAATATTCAAACCAAGAGCTTAACATGGTTATTATTGCTAACCAAACTACAAGGATAATGAAAAATTATTAATTCTGTATCATTTTGATACAAAATCAGTAATCTGACTTTGACAGGGGCCATAAATAGGCTGAACAGTTTTCAAAGACGTTGCCTGTCCTCCTACACAGTGCTTTCCTTCATGACAGCAGCTGAAAAAAACAAACTCGTTTTCCTAATTAATTTAGTCTTTGGAAATGCATTTCCAATTACGTAACTCATTCTTCCTGTTGGTCCACTGGTAATCAAGTTTACCGACAGTGAAAGATCCACTTTCTCATCCAAGTGGTTGCCTGCAAAGAGATGGATGAAGCTGGGTGAGCAGTGGAGAGTTGGGGCAAAAAAAAGGGTTTGAGCAAGCAGTGTGTCCTCTGTAATCAGGGAAGACAATGAATAGTCTAGTTTAATAGAAAGAAGTGATAAAACTATGTAATAATGAATGAAAGTGATGGGCTGAGATAAAACATCCTATGGTCTTCGTTCTCACCTCCATTTTGCTGTACCTTCCTTGGCCCCAAAAGGTTTATGCCAGCTTTACATCACTTTGAGAAATTGCTCTGGCTTTCCTTTTTCCCATTTTATACCAATACCAAATCAGTTCTCCGTCCTCTTGTACCAAATCCCTTGGCTGCTGCTTCTACCTGTAATGCTTGGTCTATAAAAGATAGTTCTCCTTTAAAGACCTTGATTCTCTCTTTTTACAGCTATCTCAGAATTCTATCTTTTGCCATTTAGCTACCTCCACACAACAAGAGCTTAATGGCTGCAACTTTTAAAATTGTGGATTTTATGATTTTATGTATGCAAGCTGATTTAGCAGGAGAATAGCAACAAATGAGAAATGGCAATTAACGCTCCCGGAGTAAAGCCTGTTATTTCTCATGTTCTTCAGCCCTTCTCTCATAACATGCTTTCAGAAAGAAGGCAGCTGATTCTAGCAAACAAGACTAACATTTCATAATTCCACTCCATTGCTTTTCCAAAAACAAAAATACGTAGGAAGAACATTTCAGTGTAACTAATTAGCAGGCTCTGTGTCCTCATCCTTGTTAATTCAAGGGACATCTCTAAAAGACTCCTCTGGGAGAGCTTCTGCTGTTAGAATTTCCCCCCTCTGATTGAGCCCAGACATCTGCTTTGAAGTCCTGCAAGGAATAATCCCCACGAGCACAAAGGGTGAATATCCAGGTGCTACTGGAGAAATTGCCCTTGTCTTCATAGGGGAATTTAGCACATACTCGAGATAATAGATCAGGGTATGGAGAGCTGCAAAGAATAGGAAAGAAACGTTCCCATCGGCCTGTTCACAACTGACAATCTCAATGCTGCTGTTGTTATAAACCCCAGCTCTCGTGTAACGGCCACAGAAACGGAGCCACTCACCATCACCTCCAATTCTCTCTCAACTTGTCCTTGAGCCATCACGTAACAACTCTCTGTGTTGAGTGTCATCGACTCAGCTGTTGTACAGCTACACGGAAACCGAGGCAGGAATGCTGAAAGGCCCGCTTTGGCTGGGGGAAAGGGGGTCAGCTGTGGGGAGGGCCTTCAGGTGTCTTCACAGAATAGAGGGAAACAATTTCCCACTTCTGGAGAGAAGGTCCCTTCTGAAAGGCTTTGAAAGCGAGTCCTGCCCATGCAAGAAGCGAGGGAGTGTTGCCAGATTCACTAGTGCTCTTGGTGAGGCTACAGCCTGACACAGAAACAAACTGAAAGGGCATCTTCCCTCTAGGATGCAAAGCACTTACCGATTAAAAAATATGCAAGAATTATGCACAACTCACTTCTTTACATACTTCTCACTATGTAAACTTCACTTTCCCTATGGTTTTATTACTTATTTATTCCCTGATAGTAGGGAAGGGTCTTTGGCAGGTACTGTACACACTTACTTTAAAATGACTGGTTAAAAAAAACAATGTTAGTTTTCCATAGGATTTCTAATAAAAAAGTACCAAATTTTCTACTTTATTTCCTTGTATCTTCTCAACAGAAAAGAGATTTCTCCTGACTTTTCAGTAAGGTCACTCACCTGAAAAATTCAGTAGTAATCCAAGTCTACTTCAGGTAATAAAATGACAATGTTTAAAAGATTAAATTGCACTTCTTTATTCACTAAATCAGAACCAAATTGATTCTGGAAAATGAGCACATGTTCCTAGAGAACATAATTCTCTGAAACCATTTCCCTCCATAGAAGTGATTTCCTTTTATTTGTGTGCTTGACTAACTCGTATCCCCTCTGCTCTGGCAGGGGCTTGAGGGCTCCCTTTGCTGTTTCCGTCATCTTTGGCTGTCGGTACAGACCCGCTATGTACAGAGAGGTTTGATAAGATCCAAAGAAGCTTCACGGTTGTGGGAGTTCCTCCAAATCAATTATTTGCAAGTTTCAAACCTTTTGAAACTTGTCCACCATTAATCTCTGAGATAACATGGCACGGAATAATATCTGCTTCACGTAGATCACACAAACGGGGGAAACATCTGTGACTGTGCCTAAATAGTCTTTGTTCACTGCTACTTTGAACAGAGCTATGAACACATTTGGGTAGGGAAGAAGAGCTTAGTTTAAAAAAAAAAAAAAAAAAAAGAAGAAAATCTTTGGTAATGCAGAAAATTTCTGCAAACTCCAAGTCACTAGAGAGTTCTGGGGCCGTTGCCGTCTACTATCAAGCAAGCCAAATACTCATTTTTGCGTGCAGTTTATCCGTGCTATCATAGGCAGGCCAGCCACCAGATGCTCAGAAATACTCATTCCTCTGCAAATTAGTTCACCTCATTTCATAGCCAAATCATTCACTTCTCAATTTCCCCTTTGGCCTTTGCAGTTAATGGGATCTGCTATTAGTCAGTCTGGGGGGATTTCTTACTCCCATTATGAAAAAAAAAAAAATCACTCTGAATTCAAATGGAATTCATTTTTGCTAAATATATGACCACAAGTTGCCACTCTTTTGTTTTAGACTAGTACATTCAGGAGTGTTTTGAGTTGATTACAAATGAAAGATGACTTTAAAACTCCAAATGAAAAACAGGCTGGTTTTCATTCAAGTACATCCTGAAAAGAAATACCTTTTTTTTTTTCCTCATTTTTTTTACTTTTACCTCGCTATATCCAGGATTTTTAGAAGTGCTGTGTAGTGTGGCAGGCAGCAAGCACACGACAATACAGTCTTCTAGCCCCTTGTAACAGCAGGCAAAGAGCAAACCCTTCTACCGGTGCAATTCATCACGCTCCAACAGCTACGGTTGGACGCTACGAACCAAGAGGTCCGAGCCCCATAGTGGGCACTATCAATACAAATGACCTCAGGGGAGGTTCTTAAAAGTATTGACAGAAGCACGGATAGAGGTTCCTTCTGTTTTCTAGGCACATGACATGTCACTTGGGCCTCAGTTTCCAGCCATGTAAAATGGGACATTTGCCTTGTAAATAGACGCCTCGAGGGCTTCTCTCGGTGACACAGCCACCTGCGCTCCCTTGAGAAACTGCTACAACCCACGGCCAAGAGACCCCCCCATTCTGAACTTTATATATGTGCTTTTGAACTTCTTTTATGAATCGGGCCCTATGTTTCAAGCCAGGCATCTTGCCATGTGCCTGATTTAGTTCCTATAAACCTCTAGGGCTGGCTTTAATCTGCCTTCCCAGAGTGCCTAGGTTTGAAAACGTATACCCAGCAAGGAAGAGAGGGGAAGGGAAAAGAGAAAAGGTGTCAAAGCACAAAGTGAGTTACCTTGTGTAAATCTTAGTCAACACTGATAGAAGAGCTTATTTCGCTTTGCCGTCCTCCCCCCTCCACCTCAGGTGCCGGGATTAACGGGGGACCGCTCTTCCCCTCTCGATTGCGTAAATGAGGAAGCTGTTGACTTGCATGGTACTGGAAAGACATATGTGCTTCATTATCTGGATTCCTTGTATTGTTTCAGCTTGTCGTTGCTGGCTGGGAACACGCAGCCTTGAGCTGTTCCCATTTTAAAAATGCACTTTTTTCTGCCCCGGATTATTGCCAAGTGGAGATTTAAGTACACTATTACTTTTATGGAGGACTATTAAGAGTTATTAGATCCCATTAGAGCAGACTGTGCTCTTTAAAAAAAGAGTCCTTCCCTTTATTTTTGAACAACCATTTATATTCATTTAAATCTGACAGAATGTTTGCATCAATGCAAACACAGTTAATTATATCTTAGATCAGTGAGAACATTTCTCGTTTATTTTTAAAAAATGTCTTACTAGTCGCCCCTAAAGACTGTGTTTCACTTATGTGGCTTTAGAGCAAGTCTGGACCATCCTGGGTGCTAGGTGCACTGGGTGCTCTGGCACCCATGGCATAAGAAGAGTTGGAGAAAAGCAGAAACTGAATCCCAGCACAGTCTGTACCTATTTCTTTATTACATTTGGATCAAGTCCTCAGCTCATGGACACTGAAATATCATCAAGGGGAATCTTTACCTCAGTAGAAGCAAGATCAGACGCTACACTACACTACAGCAGGAATATGACCTAATATTATTGGCAGAAGTCACTTCCAGTAAGAACTGCACATGGCACCCGTTCCTGGGTGGCTGTGATTTTTTAAAGACAGGATGAATGCTTGGATTCATTGCTAGTCTGTTCCAAGTTTACTTCATGCCTACTCCTTTCTTTACAGTTACATCCAGTTCTCCACATTTCTGTGCATTATTACTTTGTCTCAAGTAAATTTCAAATAAAAAGGGGGAAACGCCTCAAAGGAGTAAAGATTTGGATGTGCTGACACTGTATATTCTGAAAAATTGCTGAGATCAGCTCTGACTTTATCCCTCCCCTTACAGCAGCATTTGTTGTAAGCAGCCCAGACCTATGGGTTTGATCTGCTCGGTCTGTAATTTGTATAACCCACTTTGGGAAGAATGATACGTCTTTCTGGAAAACACTCCATTTCCCTGTTTCCCTTCCCTTCCCATCCCTCCCTTCTTGAAGACACACTGTGAGGAGATGACTAAATGCTGCCACAGGAGGGAGAAAAACAAACCGGAAAGAATTAAAAGGGCCTCGGATAGGGCTGCAAAGCAAAAGGCATAAATTATTCAGCTCTTCCCGTCCCTGGGCTCTCCTGCAGCCAGTACATGCACAACACCTCCCTTCTGGATGAGGCTTTGGCATGAGCAGCAGCTCGCATTAATGCTCCATCATGTTACCACAGCAGAGCATCGCTTGGCAAGACCGCGCAGGATACTCCCTCAAGAGAACTTGGAAAGAACAGTGCTGCACGGCTGGACTAGGTAGTGGAGGGGAGAAAGGGGGGAGAAACACCCTGGTTATGTGGGGAATCGTGTTTGAAATGGCTTCTCAGAGCACAGAGAAAGTCTAGGACTAGAAGGAATTGCTTAAAAAACTTACAAGCTCCTGGAAAACTACCTGTAGAGAGTTTGTGCAGGAAGGAACGCGGTTCCTATTTCTCCTTTCCTTTCAAAGATTGGCTTAGCAAAACAATCAGCCACGTGAAAAGGCAAAGAGCAGAATTCTCACATAGGTTGTTCGACTTTTCTTTCATTATTATTCTTAAGGCATGCTCTAAGGACGGCAGCTGGAACCATAGGAGCTAGGTCTCAAGCATAGTGGTCCTGCCTTAACTTGGTCCCGTCTTAACTTGGTCCTTTTGTGCTTGATTTCTAAAGTCCTCAGGTTTTGTCTAGACTGGGGAAAAGGTGGTTTTTCAAAAATCATAGCTCAATTTAACTTAACTAAAAAAGCTAACACTTGGACAACTTTAGGATCATGGTTTAGCAGCTTTAGCTCAGCTCAAGGTGTGAGACAGAACTAAATTAGGTAAATGGTATTTACTACTTCAATTTTTTTCCTAGTGAGTTTGCTACAAGCGACAGACTGAAAAACTTAGGAAGCTTCTGAATGCAGATTGGGCTGGGCATTAGAAGGTTTCTTCCACCTACTTTCATCTGGAAGAACAGAAGAAGGAAAGCTTGAGCTTAGTGGACCATTCAACCTTAATCTGCCCAGCTAACCATCTAGATACTTGGCATTTTTTACACAATACTTGGACATTGTCTTCTGAAAAGCCACAGAGGAAGTGATAGTATTTTTCCAGGTGATTACAAAATATACTGGTAACAGGGCTGAGACCCACTTGACTTCTGTTCTGCTGGAGTCCTGGATTAGTGAATCATTCCATTCTTCTCACAAGATGGGACAACGCAATAGGATTAGCCTTTTCTCCACTGCTCATTTGTGTTTTGAAATCTTCTCTCAGAAAATGTACAAGTAGATAATAAATTATTCTTCTTGCGCCAAGAATTTTCCATTTTGAGTTTTATCTGTTGCTGGGTTTTGGCACCACTAAACTGTTAAGGGTAAATTTAAAAATAATTGAGAAACTGGCTTCCTGGATTGCACTTTGGGGCTTTCCTGCAGAATAGGAAAGCGTTTTGATTCAGAGAAGCTCTCTGATTATTGAGGAGGCTCACGAGTATCTGTTGCCGCGTGGAGATAACTAACTGCCTGGTTACCGATTATCTTCCCTCTGACTTTCCAGCTCTGCATTACAAGAGTTTTCCAGTAAGGCTGCTAAGATAACTTGACTGCTTGAATGTGTTTGGTTTTACGCCTTTGTTACTTCAGACCTTTCTTTGGCAGTTGCATCTTCCTACATAGATAACTGCTCTTATTAAAAAGCTCAGCCATGGTCTGAAGTGAGTGTAACTCACTGTTCCTAGGACATAGATGAGAATTTTTTGCTTCAGTGCCTTTTCCTTTAGCACAAACTGGAAGACTCTTGTTTTCAGGATGGAGCAACCTCCAGTGTTGAATAAGTTGGCAGTATTTGCATAACGAGAGTGGAACTCAGCTTGGATCAAACCCCATCCAACATTACCTGAACAAAAACTTCATTTTTGTTCAAGTTTTTGCTGTATTAGTCGTTCTGTTCACACAATGCACTGAAGAAAAGGTCGCCTCTGCTCCACGAAGCTTGCCATCTAAACAGGAGTGATTCCAGGGGAGTTCATCACATCTAAACTACATCAGGGAAACATTTTTTATGGATTAATATTGCTCGTTTTGTAAAACTAGAAGGTTTACATAGACTGTGACTGTTAGAAGGGTAAAGTTTAGGCGACTGTTTTAAATAGTGTGGTAGAGTACTGCTGGAAGGGTTTCAGAACGGCAAAGAAGAATTAAAACAACATGGAAACAGTCTGAGGAAAAAGAAACAAGAATGGAGCCTTCAGCATCCTACTGAAAATCTTGAAACCAATGTTAGGTAGCAAGTGGATGCTTATAAGAAGACACTTAGTAGCCTAGTTGAAAAGCCGTGGGAAAAGAAAGAGAACAAGGATTCAACACAGAGGTCAAGAATAAGATCTGGGAGAGTCACAAGGCCTGGAAAGAATGTTGGATGAAGTAGAAAGAGATTTTAGAAGTATTTATTTTATATTCTCATGGAGTCTGGAAGTGAATCTAACACTGTGTTTTGATGGTGTGCATATGTATGACAAGAAAATTGGTTTTGCCTCAGAAAAGATTAAAAAACTATCATCTAATATCAGACCACAGGAAGATAAAACAAGCTAGAGTAGAAATGCAGCAGGAAAACAACGTGGCTGTGAGGCAGGGCCCCCACTGCTTTCATCTGCCCCCTACATCGTACAATATAGATTCTCCATGGGTTTAAGCTTCAGGTTCTCTACTCTCCTGACTAGGATGTGTGAGTCTAAAGGAAACCATCTGGACAGGTCAGTTCAGCAGGAGTGGCAGTTTACAGAAACTGGAACAAATCTTGGAATTATAGTTGTTCCTTTTTTCCAACTGGAAGGAGGGGAATGGAAATGGAAAAATGTCAGTGAAAGAAACCATCTAGGGCCCAAAAGTCAGAGCTGAGGAAGTTTGCAATGGAGAAGCTGGTTGAGACAGCTGTGCTGAGGCTTACCTAACCCAGGGCTGACCAAGCAACTTCCATGATGTCATATTTCGCTCTGATGGGCCATTAAATTCGTTTGTTTCTCCAGTCCTTGCTCCTGACACCTATTAAATCTACAGCTTTTGCATTTGGAGTTGTCAAGGTAGCACTGCATTGGACACTAACAGAGTCCATGTGGATTTTTGGGAATGAGACGGACCCTGCACAAAAGCTCTTTGCTCTTTTCTTGGCTGTTTTTTCAGGATAGTTTTTTTCTATGCATATTCTAGGATTGGTTTAGAGAACCAAAGGAATAATCTACTATCTGTCCTCTGTATGTACTCTTTAACACCAGACGAAGCTAGGCAAGCCGGTTTCTGGGCTTGGGCCTGTACTTCTCCTCTGCGGCCTTGCAGGAGATAGCGCTCTTCATTTTTTAAGAATAGATAAAAAAATATTTAATTGTACAATGGATTCATTCATATTTACACTAGTCACAAGAACTTGCAAGTATTTAGTGTCTTTCATGCCAAAGGAGTTACCTGCTCCACATTTGCACTGTGGATAACAGAGACCTTCTGCAACATTCCAAACCCCAAGCTACTTGTAAGACATAGCACTTACCCGATACAGAATTCATCTGCTTTTCTTGTAGCAGGCAATCATGGGATCTTCTTAAGTATGCCAGAATCCTCACAATGACAGGTCCGACACTGTCCTGTGTACTTCAGAGAAACTCTTCCCAAGGAATATTATGAATCAAGAGGGCCAATGATGCAAGTATCCTTTTAAATGAATCCAAAATTATTGGTCAAATGCACACTTTTGATTTTTATTTTGATTTTCCTCAGTAAAGTTTTCTTTGTAGGATCCTCTGAATATCTCCCTACTATCACTGAGTTTCTCAGTGTCTACTTCTAGTCCTCAGGAGAACAGCTACATGCTCCCTTGTATTTATTTCTTCCCACAACCCTAAGCTGTGTGGAGCGCGTGTCCCAAACAGGGCTTCATCTACCACTGATCTTAAATCCCACCATCTATTTCCAGTGGCACACGCAGATAATGCAGCGTGCTACTTCCTGTGGCGGGGGAAGCAGAGGTGCAGTCTTGCAATACTCATTCTGCGTGACAACGATCAATTATTTTGAGTAAGACTTTCAACGAAGTAACAACTGACTAGCAACTAAGAGACTGACTAATAAGTTGCTTCTCACTTCCAGCAGGAGCCTTGAAGTGCAGGACAGAATCCAGGAATGATTTTCTGGAAAACGAAGAGAGACCCAGTAAAGTCTCTAAGCCTGGGCAAGTCAATAAACTGTCACAGTTGCCCAGAAGGAATTGGCTTGTCTTAGATAAACTTACAAAAGGCCCTGAAAAAACAGAACTTTTTTAAATGGCAGAGATTAATTTTCTGACTTCAAAGTAGTATTAATGCAGAGCTTGGCTAAGGTTTCCTATGCAAGCAGTTTCCCCCCGAGCAATGATTTCAGAATCTGCCTTCTTTTAAGGCTGGCATTTGCTGCAGCTGCAGACCTGGAGTATTTTCGATCCCCTCTGAGTGCTGGAACACTATCCAACAATTAAACCGCAACCCAAAAACAATCAAACATCTGTTTGGAGGCAGGCTGCTCAGTGACTGACATTCTCCTGCCAGCATAAACACTAGAGCTGCTGAGTGATTCCTGTCTTTTGTGTATGCGTGCGCTGCTTGTGTGGGTTTTTTTGTTCCTGCAAGCAGTAGGATCCTGTATGTGCAAATATGCTGAAGAGCATTTTTATTGCAATATCTGAATGCGCTCATGTAGTTTATTTGTGGAAGTATTTTTGTTGACATGAGCACACATGTTTGAGTGTCAGCTTGAGCTTTGGGTATTTGTGTGTTGGAGGTGGCTTTGCAGAAAGCAGCTGAGGATGTGGACTGAGCCTGGAACCAGGTACGTGTTTATGCAGGGCTGTGTGTGTTGGCCTGTGATCGTTTACAGATACGTACTTGTATTTATTTGGGCAAAATTAGCACTAGGGCTGCATGTAGTTTTATGGAGAGACAAGTATTTTGTGTGTGCACATATGGAACTGTATCTGTTAAAGGGTTTGTGCTTTTTGACAGACACCTATTCTACACCTGATCTGCCATGGAAAAACCAGCTGCTTGGGCCATAGGAGTTGATGTCTCTGATAAGAGGCCTAGGAAGGGAGATAAACTGCAGTTCAGAGCTGGGTTTAAAAGAACAGCTAGGCCTGGCCCTGATGGAATCTCAGTCTCTCTACTTCCAAATCCCCTGCTTTCAAGAACTCTCTTGGGACTATGGCAAGGAATCTGGGGATGATTTGACTCAAGGGCTTTAGGAATGGGGATGGGGTGCTGCATGCTGATGTTAGGTCTGTCTGCCTAGAGGACAAATTACTCTCCTTCCTAAAAGCACTTACAGAGTCCTTGCAGGTACCTGGTTTTGTCCTGTTTTATTTATAGACTCCAATAACCATGGGGTGCTGATGGCCAGGGTGAAATAGCGTGCGAATGGCATTCATTCCCAACAGGAACTCCCCCTCCCTATGGAACTAAGACTAGCTTTCAGAAAATGCAATTGTTCCCACTCCCAGCCAAATGACAGCTTGTGCTGCTCCTACCAGTTCTCCCTGAACCCCCAAGGTCTAGAGACTGCTGCTTGCCATTTGTGGTGTCTTTCTGTACCTAGCAATGTCTGAGTCACCACAGTAGGTGCTAGCCGTAGCCTGCTTGCTTGAAAACATCAGTATCGCAAGTGACAGATCTGGGCCACCCACTGGCTGTATTTCTGGAGCATTCCTCAGTCTAGGAGAGAGCAGCTGGAGTTTTTTTTTGCTTTAGACCATTTCTCAAATATCCTATTGCTGAAGTATAAGAACACGCCATTACAGGAAAGAAAGATTTTATTAACTTCCCACTGAGAGCTCCACAGCTTAACTTATTGTTATAATCACCTCTTCTGCACCAGCTTATTTTTATTTTTACCAGTTTAAGCTGAGAAAGTTTACTGGAAAACAGCTTTGCCTCAGAAGTCATAGGAGGTTCTATTGCTTAGCAAAGGGAGGAGAATAGAGCATAGAGTGTAGTAGTAAAGCAGGGAGAATCCATATTCTTCTGTCAGGTCTGCTGCCCAGGGGCTGCAGAACATGAAAACCATTTTATCTTTGTTCAATAAAATTTCCCCATCTGTCAAACGGGGAATGGATTTACTGTGGTGGGCCAGAGACCTGTGCAACATAATGTTTAATATTTGAGATACCTGAACTCAGAAAAGCTACAGAAGAACACTATTGCTGTTACCTGCTGTACTGACTACGTACATCTGAATTACAGAAAAAGCAAGCTCTGTCCACAGCAGAACGCAGTGTCACGGAAGTTTCAGGATCTGCCTCTACCTCTGAGTCCACAATGGTTGGCCTCCACACATCACTTAGAACCTTCAAGAGTCTTTCAAGTATGGAGCTTCTGGTTAGCGACAGTCTGGAACTGTACCCGTATTGTCGGTTACAAGCTGCAGGGTCACTGAACTGTGAAGCTCCTCTAGATAAAGGTGTTACGTTCTCAAGCCACCCATTGCACAAGATACATCCACTGGCCTGGGGACAACAGAAAATCTGCTCTATAACATGCAGTGCAATTTTCACTCCTTGCTTTTTCTAACACAAGACCCCTCAAGTATAACATGAAGATCATGACAAAAGGCCCTTCGTCAACATGAGCAGCTGCTCCATCTCTAGCTCTTGTTTTCCCACAAACTCCAACTCCAGAAGAATATGAAGTGCAACTTAAGGAAGCTCTCAGCTGGCTACCACTTTGTTCATTTCTAAAACAGATGTGAAATGAATTCTGGTCTCTCTTCCCTTCCTGTCTGTCTTGCCTGTCTCTAAATTTTCACTGTGAGACTTTGGGATTTTGAACTGTTCCCTTAAAATTTATTCCTTACTTGTTGCAGGAATTTTGAGTGATATTTGAAGCTCTTTTATATTTACCCTCTTGCTAATTAGTCCAAACCTCAGAAAGCCCCAAACTTTAACTTTCGCCTCACTATTCAACCGACCAATAAATAATGTGAGAGACAGGAAAACAAACTGTAAGATATAAACTTGCTAAGTGTGTAACATCTTAAAAATAAAAGGAGTGGTATCACTCAGTAAAAATATAACAGGATAAATTTGGGGCAATGAAATGAAACAAAGCAATATGGAATCTCAGCGTTACCACTGGGAATGATGTATTTGAAGCTAGCAGAATCATCTCCCATTGGAAAGGACAAAGAACGAGGCACTCGAACAACTATGGGCAAACTAATGAATGATTTCTGCTATTAATCTTACAGGTGTGTGCAGAAGTTACTTTGATAAAAACAGGCTGAAGATGGTAAGAGTGGTTCCTAGAGTCAAGAACAAGAAGCAGACGTTACTTGTGCTACCAGCCATTTGCTTATCAAAACTCTCGGATTTGTGAGTACATTCTCAGCCGCAACCGTTTGCATTATTCTGTCCATGTTAAATAAAATGTTTCTTTTTAGTCAATAACCTGGATCAAAAATCTGACACTTTTTTTTTCAGAATAACGTGTATAACAGAGCACCTGACTCTCTCTTTGAGAAAGCAGAGGTTATTCGGCTCTGGAAAGGTATTTGCCACGCAAAGTCTCATCTAAGGCTGACAACAGCAGCTTCCCATAGGCTGTCCTGGGGGGGAAAGGGGGTGTCCGATCCTCACATCTGCCACCCTAGTGCACAGCTGTGAGCTGTTCAGGGGGAGCCATCCCTGCGCGCCCAGCTGCCCCTCCATTCACTGTCACTCAGCAAGGAACTATTTCACAGTCCTTACCGAAAACAATAGGACCTTTCAGGAATGAAATCAGATCTTGACTCTGATAGGAAGGCAGCTGTGAGACACATGAAAGCTTCTGCTTGCTGTCTCCTCCCTGTCTCACAAGGTTCAGATTCAAAGAATCCTAGCAGAACATCCACAGCCCCTTCAGCAAGGTCAGTGTCGCAAAGGAGATTCTAAAAGTTCGGTCCCCTGCAGAAAGAGGTATCGACAGACAAATAAATAGCTCACTAACAACTTAGATGGATAGAGGAGGATGAGTATACGTGGAAATAGAATATAATAGACAGAACTCAGTGTACCAGCACAGCATTGCGAAGCCAGGAAAATCGGTGCCGTGGTAATATGGCTCGATGTCTGCTAATACCTAAACTCATTTACAAGCACACTGAGTGTTTATACTTCACTGCAGCCCGTACCATAAATTATTCCAAGAAAATCAAGTGCAGGGGAAGAGCTGCTCTTCACACAAACTCCGGTCAATCAAAAGGCTGCTTCTTTTTTGTTTCAAGAGAAAACGCAGACTGCTCTTCAGAATGGTATAAAACCGATACATAGGCCGTTTCACCAGGGAGCAGCCAGCCTATGATCTCTTTTTTCCTTTCTCTTTTAAATACACTGAGCTGCGTCTGAGCACAGGGACTGTTCGGTGCTCAGGAGGAGCACACAATGTGTGCTTGACCAGCCTATAGATTAGCCCCGTGTTCCCCTCCCCTGCTGTTGTTTCTTCACCCCACCCTTATTCTTGCAGTCTCTCTTGCTATTTTTTGTCTCTGTGCTCCCTCTTTTATTCATTCATTCACCTGTCTCCACCAGCTAAGCCCCATTTCAAAGGAACAGAGAAAACGGAAGTTTTCCATTCCAGGCAACAAGGTGACTTCAGCCAGTAGCAGTCTCTTCAGCATGAGACACCTTAGTCTTTAGGATACCTATTTGCTTATTGTGTCTACAGAAGAAATGTCCTGAGGTTCCTCAGGAGGAGCAGCACTGAGGTGAGTCCCTGGAGGGAGCAGGACGGTGCCTTGCAGAGTGCGGGTGCAGTTGAAGTCTGCACAAGGAGAAAGAGATTTAAGGCCAGGAGCAGGAGGATTTCTGCTGTAACACATGCAAATACCACAGTCGTCCAAAGAAACTCCCTTATTTCCTCCCTTATACCTTGACCATTAGCTTCCCTCTATAGAAAAAAAACCCCACAACATCTTCTTCAATTCAAAATACCCTATTTTAGACTAAGAAAAATCATGACACTAAAGTAGACATAAAGTCTCCAGCAGCACTTTGAAGGGAGTGACCATATATGTTTCTCTTCTATAAAAACACATGGTAAGTTCTGGAAATGAACCAATTACCCACAAGTACAGCATCCAGCGGCGATGTACAGAAAAGACAAGACATCCTGTGTCTACAGCCAGATACAAACAGTTCTCGCCTGAGCTCATCCCAGCAGTGATAAACGCAAAGAACAGAAACCATCCAGCTGAACGCTGACGGCGGTGAGGTGAAGAGCAAACACCACACGTTCAGACACATGACTGACTGTCTCCTTGTATGCTCGTTTCAAGGATATCAGACAAAATTCAGAAGCCACTGATACGCTTTCTCTGTTTAGAATACGATCCTGCCCATAGCTAGTAGGTCTTGTTTCAAGGCTTATCCAGCGTGACGCCAGTTCGGAGCCCACATTTTCATACTCTCTTCCCGTCTCTCCCCACAGCAGTTGCCAGCTCCCACTCTCATCCCAAAGCGCTTCCCTGCTTTCCCCTCTCGCTCCTTCTGTTGCCCACTTTAGACTTAACTAAGAGTAAGTTTGCTTATGTGAACCTGCCTCTGCACATCATGTGTTCTTTTGCCTTCCTCTCTTGTTCCTCAATTTCACATTTCAGTTTTGATTTGCTCTTATGTTTTTCTATTTTCTGCTCTTGAACAACACTCCCGGAAGAGCACCTGCTTTGTAGAAACGCTACTGCTCTAGTACAACGTGCGTCCCGTAGTTACCTTAGGGTTACTTTGCTGATGGGAGGCAAGATTTTGCTACTGATAATGGAGCAAGAGTTCTTTCATTCCCGAGGTAAGGATTTAGGTGTTGAGCTCTGAAGCTGAACTGCTCAATCCCGTTCCTGACCCGAGGGAGGAGCTGTTATAAAGGATCCCGTCCCTGCTTTCCATCACGCTAGCATTGCCTTCTCATTGTCACGTGCTTGAATTGTTACCCCACGGATCCGATTTCCCCATACTAGAGAACTCACTGTTCCGCACACCAGAGAAATAAACGTCCACTTCTTAAACATTAGTTTGAAATGGGTGGAAAGATGTATTACTGGGAATGATTTCAATCTTTGTGCTGTCTGCTGAAGGTTTCATGCTGCCAGAGACACACAAACAAAAAGCTATTCCTGTTTACAAATGATACCAATCATTTCCTCCCTCAAAACTACTGTATCTGGCAGAGAGGAATTTTCAAGACGTGAAAAGAAATTTATTTAATAATAAAAAATTAGCTGTGTTGGAATATTACTGGATTGTTTTCTTCGGAGAAAATAAAGGCTGAATCAATAATACACATATTTGCTGCTTTAAAGTGGGCAATTTCCCTGTGACAAAAACAATTATAAGACAAAAAAAGCTTAGCGGAAATAACTGAAAAGAAAAATGTGAATAATATTTGCAAACTATATAAGAGCATTTACTTATTGGGAAGTAAATGCAACCTCACTAGCAGTAAAGAACGTTAAGTTAGTTAAAAACACATAAAAGCATTTATAAAGCGCCAGGGATGCAGAAGTAATCATACAGCTAATTCTACAAAAAGCCTAGATGAAGTGAGAAATTGATAGCAACAACTATAAATTAGAGTTCGTGTAGAGAATTTACAACAGAAACAAAAGGAACAAGTGGGATAATGAACAGTCCTTATCACCTGTAACAAAAATATGAGTTGCGCTGTAAGGTTTATATGGAAAAAATATTTTTCATTGTATTATCTATCTGGAAATAAAAAGAAACAGCAAACAGCAAAAGACAAGCTCCTAATGCACCACTACTGAATCTGAGGCGGGAGTGAATAAAGAGAAATTGCACAACAGACGATATTAGATGATGACAACAGTCTTTTCTGGTCTTAAAATTCATATATCTATTAATTAGTAGGTAGGTAGGCCGACTATGCTGGTGCTAGCAAAAGTGCAGTGCAGCATTGCTGCAAACAGGACGGCCCCGCGGCGCTCACGCGTGCCTGCGCAGAGCTCTTCAGCTTTCCCAAGGCTGCGCTGAAGTCTGCTTGGCTTCACTGTGTTCTGGAGCAGGGTTCCTGCAATACCTCTGTTCTAATGGCAGTTAAGCACAGCACACAGGGTTTTTTTACATCGGGTCATGCGTCTGAAGCGTGGCTTCCTCACAAGAGAAGCTCTCCCGCGTTACACAGAATCATTATGGTTGGAAAGGACCTTCAGGGTCATCAAGTCCAACCTCTGTCCCAGCATCTCTCTAACCACTACACCATCTCCTCAAGCACCGCATCTATTCGTTCTTTAAACACCTCCAGGGATG
>JAVSBS010001895.1:19724-49605 GCA_033124195.1 Coracias cyanogaster | reverse complement strand
ACCCTCTCAGTGAAGAATTTCCTCCTAATATCCAATCTAAACCTCCCCTGATGCAACTTGAGGCCATTTCCCCTTGTCCTATCATTACTAATCTGAGAGAAGTTGTCCATGGTTATAGTGTGGTTGGTGGGAGCATTGCAAGAGCCCTTGAAAACCAGTCTGGCCGTAACCCAGGCACTAACTGACATCTTATTCCTCTGGACACAGCTCATTCCATAGAACTAGAGCAGAACAGTAAGTTATCTTTGCTCTCCCTAAGCAGTAACGAGAATGAAGTAGAGGAGAAGGTGGTTACTTGATTAGTGAGGAAGAACTGGAGACAACAGGGTTCAAGAGAGGCTGTATCAGGGCCTCGAATATCCTTCTGACAAACTGAATAAGCACGATTTTTAGTTGGTGTACAAAACGTTCTCCTGCAACTAGCCAGGCTGTTGCCCCTAGATGTAGATTTGTCTTCAGGACCTGCAAGGTGTGAGTGATGGGGCAGGGCTCAGGCAGGGGGATGTTACTGAGAAGTGAAACCAGAAAGACCTAAACATGTCTCTAGGGACTAAAAGGGCAGAAGGCAGATGTGAATGTGAAACACATCACTTTATTCAAGAAAACTGTTTTATACCATTTCCTTCTAGCAGACAAAGAAAAAAAAAATTCTTAGAAGGCCTAAGCTTTTTTTGCTTTTGGAAAACTGCAAACTTCCCAAAGTGCAATTAACTCCTAGAGTTTTCTCACCCAATTCAGAGAGAAAAATTGCCTTTCCCAAGACTATGGCCTTACGCCTTGCTTGCAGTTTGCTCCTTCGGGCATGACTGCTGGGGTAGTTAAGACAGTGGTCAGGTTTTAACACACCATCTTAGAATTTTTATTTTGCTTTCAGTTTTTGGAAAGCCTTCCAAGTGTACCAAGCAGGGAAATGAGATCTTCATCCCAAGGAAAACGATCCCTTTCCAAAATTGTTAATCTTCCCTTACGACATGTTTTGGAATACAAACGTATCCAGAGGGGGTTTATTCAGCAATAGGCTGTGCTCATGTAAGTGATCAAATTGGGGGGTTATTTCAGCGGTACATATGTTAACAATAATTCAAACTTTTATTCACCCTGTTTCGCCACCACAGCTGCTCTTGGTTTTCCTTTTGGCCCCACCCAGTGACACTTGGAACACAAGCAGAGACACGTATATGTTACAGGGAGTGATGCTTTACACTGTTATTAGAGAACCAGGCTTCCTTTAGCATGCAATGTTATCATCACAAACTCACGACTACACACTTTCTGTCACTGTATTACAGTCCAGATCTGCTGGAATCAGCAGAATTAGAAAGCAGATCTGGTTTCTACATATCACTTCTGATGAATTTTTGCATTACAGAGACTGAAGACAATTACAGAGCCTCTCGACAATCCAGATTCTAATCACAGAGCCTCTGGATGATCCAGATTCCAGCCACTTGTAGGTCTGTCCCACAAGCAAGTTCAGTGAAGTCTTTAAAGGCTCTATGTAACTGAATGCACAGGTAAGTGAAGGCAACAGGGACTTACTAAGTTTAATATTAAAGTGGCTTGTAAGTGATGAATATTTTCTGCAGAAGGCATTAAAAACTTAAAATTTCATTTCTTAGGACATGTCGATAAAGCTTGAATGGAAAATAGTTGGCCTGCCTTATAACTAATTAAGTTGTTTGGTCTCAGTGTAATTGCTGCTGTCTGCTGACAGGGCACTTCGGTCAATCAGACGTTTGTCATTGCCATTTGATAAAACTCTTCTTAAACCATAAATACAGGAGAAAACTTGCAGTGGTTCTGTTTTCCTCACTAGCAACTACAATTAAAAAAGGTCATGGACTGCATTTGACATTTATGTAAAAGGATCGACACGACACCCTGTGCATCAGTCAAAACTCTTTGTACTTGGTGGATATGGCAGGTCACTGATGATCACTTCAGGATGCCAGCTCTAAAAGATTCTGTAGGTACACAGAAGGACTATGTGGTTGCATTGCCAAGTTGCTGTCCAGGCAAATTACACAAGCGTGCGTGCTGCCAGTTGTCGGAGAGGGTCACTGCCACAAGAGGCAGGCGCAGGGGCTGAGCACATTCCCATTTGCACAAACACATAGATGATGCCAGAAAAATGAACCAACAGCAACAGGATCTTTTTCTGTAAGTGTGAGATCATGCATCTGAACACGGTAAGAAAGCTTCTCACAAAGAACTCTACCCAGGAACAGGACGATTATAGGAATATTCAGGTACAGGACAGGAACAACCACTTCCTGACTGGGAAGTCAAGTCTTTTTGCCTATTTAAGAAACACGCAGAAAGTATCATGGGCTTCAGTACTCACAGTGCTTTATATTCACCTGACATACTGATGAATACGCTTCAGGAAAGTCTACTGTTCCCAAAGAACGCCCAAACATCTATCATCCCAACATCAGTGTGTTCCACCTATACATCAGTACTATTGCAAAATGACAGGAGACAAACGACCTGCTTTTTAACGCAATCATCAAACATCCTCCTAACTGATTCTGTACCTAGGTATAAATCTCTACCCTGGGCCTTACAGAGAGTTAGACCAGATGATAAACATGTCCTGTGAGCACAGGTCTATAAATTTGAGTTTCAGAGCCACATTTAATACAGCAAAAGGCAAAATACTAATTAATGTACAGTGGGTAAACTACATGTCTGCAATGTGTGAGCACCACAACAGCACAGTAAGAGAAGCAGAAACCACCTCTTCCAGTGAAAGAATTCCAAATAGTGGTCTGAGGTAGGAGCAGAGTTTGCTGACTGAGATATGGAGCAAGCTCATTTGAAGTATTTCCAGCATGATCTACATAAAGCATGTAGCCTGTCTTAACATCTGAAGAGCTACAGAACCAGCCAATAGCTGCAGCAGCTCAGAGACAGGAGTCCCACTGAGTCTGGACAGAATCATTACAAATGAGGAGAGCAGTGTTTGTGCTAGAGGAAAGGATGGAATTCATTACAACTGCAATGACAGTTCATATTCCTGACAATGAGTAACCAGTAAAATGGGGGTTTTGTTTGTTTCTTCATTTGCTATAAAGGTCTTACAGTAAAATAAACACTGAAAATTGAGGAATAGCTTACAGTGACGAACTCGGGTAAATCCAACCTCTTTTACAAGGGAATACCAAAGCAGATTTTAAACATTTGGCAGCTTATCAGAAGCCAGAGGAAGATTAACTATGTGAGTGGAAAATCAGGCCAAGAACCAAAACCAGCTTTACACAACGAAGGAAAGCCAAGGAGAAACAGAGTCTAAAAAGCATTTGGAAAGAAATACTAAGATCATTTCACTCTTAGGAAATACATCACTGAAGCAAGAGGAATTTGAATTCCTTTTGCAAGTGTGTAGGTATTTATTAAGTTACTTGTAAGAGTTAGAGTGTCAAAGAACTAACGGTGGGCAGCCTCTGCCAAACAGAACAGTCAAACAGTAAGAAGGTGCAGGTACTCCCGCGGGTACTGTGGCGAGCGGCAGTCACAGACAGCACAAAGCCACCAGAGAAGTCCCCAGGTGAAATGCCTCACTGACGCTCCCAACCTCCGTGGCTCATTTGGCAAATCTATGGTGAAGTTCCTAACGTTTGAAGTAACCCTGAGCTCCAGCACCAGCTCTGCTACTGACTCTCTCCGCAGCCTCGGACATGCCATGTCATTACTGCTTGATGGTATTCAAGAAGTGACAGCACAAAAAGTTTGGGCTTCCAGCACAGCATTCAATTCCAAGTTTAACAAACATATTCCGTTTCCTACATTCCCATGGAAATTCCAAAGGCCACAGACTCTTGACTCTGTTTTAAACATTTGCACTCGAAGTTAAAGCACTTGCCTTCCCCTCGGTGGTGGGTGATCCCTGCGTACCTCTCACATGCTTTCCTAGAGGAGCTGTGGCTCATAAGGGAAGTTCACAACACGCTTCCCGTTTTCAGATCTGAATTGCTGCAGGCGCTAACCTACATCACCGTGTCCCTGCGACTGCCTGGTGTGACAGCCTTTAGAGTCCCAAAGATAAACAAAGGTTCCCAAAGGGTCCCACAGTAAAGCCTTCAACGTGCTGTATTCCTTTTAAGGAATTTTGATTTTTTTCAGTGGAGTAAGACTAGCCATTACACAAATTTCAGACACACTTCTTCACATTAGAAAAAGAGAAAGGAAGCAAAGCCAAAACCTCTCTTTTTTTTTTTTGGCTGATCTCAAACTGTAGGAATTCCCCAATCACAAAAATGCTCTGCTCTAGCTAAGGAAATGGTGTTGATTAGAAAAAAAGTTCCAGATGTTAACTGAAAGCAATTTGAAGACAAGAGGAAAGTGGAAGAGAGAAGGCATGTGAGGTGACCCCACCCCAGGCAGGAAACAGAGCCCCGTACCCTGGCAGTGCTGGGATGCAGCCAGACACTAGATAACTCCCACACCTCATTAGAGCGCGTTTCCAGCTTAACACCATCAATTCTTTGGAACCTTCCTATTAGGTAAACTTATACATCAGAATTAAAGTTATAGTAGGAAGAAGCAGAACCACCTCTTCTTTCTTCACCATTTCCATGCAATCTCTTCCTTACGTGCTCACTAGGGTAGGGGCCCTGAGATCCAGAGGTATCTCAGAAGGCACAGACAGGGTTAAAACAGTGAGTTCATCAAGAGAAGACACTGGGGTTAAAACAGTGAGTTTGTCAAGAGAAGACACTGCAGTCAGAGTGAAGACAAACATCTTAGTTCTTCCTAAAGTTAATGCTATCTAACTCTCAGTGGGATCTGGAACGTGGCCAAAGTAAACCAGCTGTTCATTTCTCTGGGGGTGAACTACCAGCGCTCATTTAGAGCTCTTCTACTCATCACATTTGTACTTTATTACCTACCAGAATAATGCTACTTAAGTTCGATATTTAGGGAAAAGAAAGGGAAAAAATTAAAGCACTCTGGCCATGGAAGTCGACATGTGGTCTGCAAGATTGAGCCTTGTCTTATTTTCTTCCTACTGGAAAAATGTTCACTATGGGAAAAAACCTGTTTCCTGTTGCAGACTATTGCACTGACACGAAGCCCAACCAGGAACTCAGCTCCCGGGGCAAGCTCTCTCCTGCTCATTTATCATCTCACAGTGCCACAGAGGAGCACCTTTTTTTGGCCAAACAGTCAAATTCTTCTTCTTTCCAACAGACCATGATGACTGTATGACATTATTATGTAAATGCTCAATAAATGAGAACATAAAGGCTTTTTAATGAAATAAATTTACTTTATACATTCCCTTGCATTCTGCAAGACGCTAAACTATCCTTTAAACAATGTCTAGCTGTCCTGCAGTCCTCTGTGAGCCTCCTCTCACAAACCAGTTGTCCTTTCACTCCTGGGTCACTTGAAGCTATTTGTGAAAGAACCATAGATCAAGAACTATTCGTAGAAACAGTTCAGCAAATTGCCAGTAAATATGTAAAAGCCATGAATTCACGTAGGACATAAAAGAACAGGTGAAATTTTCTGCAGAAATTCTTCTTAGCTGCCATTTACTTCCTCAGCCAGTTACCAAAACCAGAAGATGTAGGTTCCTAAAACTCAAATAATTTGTTCAACAAAAATCGCTCTTACTGTTATTAGTATTTGCATTACAAGAGGAATACCTGGGCCTGTCATGTAAGACTAAAACCAGGCAAGTGGAAGATACTGAGAATCATAGGAAAGGCTTTGCAGTCCTTTCACAACTGCCCAGAGCTAAGCTAAACAACTGATGGAGAACATACTGCAGGGAGTCGTTACCAACTGGCAGAAGAGTTGGACAAGATGACCTAATAGGTTTTTTCCATCTCTGACTTCTGCAATTACATAATCCCATCTTGATATGGGACCAGAGGAGTTGACAGTTACATCTGCAGTCCCTCAAACGTTATTGACTCTACCCATGGAACAGATCAAATGAAAGGGAAAACATCACATGTGTATTAGGAATTGGGGGTGTGTATCACATTTGGGTTAATAACACCTCTTAAAAGCCATACATGGGAATGAAGACGAAAGCAAAGATTGGTCTTGGTTTAAAAGCAGTGAAGAGGTGACCAGATAAGAAGTCATCTTTCTGCTTACTAAGTAAAGTTTAGCACTGCTACAAAGCCACAAATAAAGGTTTTGAAACTGTCTTTTCTTAAGCATATAAAAGAAAATGTCTCTTTTCAAAGCTGAATTAGTTTCCAAAATTTCAGAACTGTTCTGCTCCTGCAGGTGTCCTTGTGTCATAAATTTTCTAAAGCATTTTTAAAATTAAAAATAATAAAACCTCTAATGGTGCTTTCTTGGCTATGGAAATCAGAACAGTTATGAAAGAGCAATAAAGCAGCTTTTCTCCTTTAGCTGCCAACAACTCCAGAAACATGTTTGCTGGAACTCTGACCCCTTACACAGAAAACATTAAAACAACTGCAACTCGATACAATTAACTGGTATTAGATTCAAAGTTTGTGGGGCCAACTGGCTTTTATGATATATTTCTTGGTACTTACATACTAATGGAAACACTCCAAACTTTTGAAAAATATATTCCAGATAGGCTGTTAACTCATTTTTTAAAGCAACTGCTCGTCCTGTCTGCAAAGAACGAGAAACAGACGGACATGGCATTTCTGCTGCTGTACACCCACAAAACAACTTCTATCCGCGTTCAGCTCTCCCTCAGAATATTTTAACAATGGCAATATTTGAAGTGTTACAGATAAAGCTTTCATTGCACTTCTCAAAATACCAGGATCACAGTTGTACCATTTCCCAATCCTTCTCTTCATTCTCCAGCTTAATAGTAGAAGAGGTGCATAAATCTCATTCTAAACCAGAAAACCTTCAGCTATTGCCTGTCCTACACGATGTGCTCTTTCTGTAAGACAGGAAAAGGGGGACACAGGCCAGAGTAATAACTGCAGCAGAAAGGTGATGCTTTGAGATTATGAAGCTCAAAATTAATTCCTACGCATTCCTTCCACCTGTTATTGATAGCCACAGAATTAAGGAGACAGAAGGTTGACCTGGATTCTACAAGCCAAAGGACTAAAAGAATTGTATAAAGGATGTTGCTGCTAACTGAAGAGACTGAGAAACAAATGCAAGTGACTGTTTTCTGCTGGATATTCAGGGGATTGTTTACACTGACTGGGAAAACTCAACTCAGCTATTAACTAAGAGGTGTTTATAAAATCCTGGCACTGGGAAGCAGTCTGGCCAGCAATAGCAAAGTGAACTTTCCAGGGTGGAAACAAGTTTATTCTTCTTCTACTCTTGACATTTCATTAAAACACGTCCAGAGCTGTCACTCCAGCACTACCTGAGAGCTCGCATCACATAACACTGCTGAACACTCCTGCAGTTACAGATCCATAACCAGTCACGACCATTTCTGTGAACAGAGGTGCGTTCATATTGCAACTCTTTCCTGTGCTTTCAGCTTCTTCAGGCTAAGTCAATACAGCTAGAAAATGTTGATTCACTTTCTGTTGTTGCTATAAACATCCAAAGGTTCACTTGATGTTGGTTTCTTTTGAAATAAATTGAAAGGAACCCAAGGAAATTAGTAAAGCAATAATCTGAACATGGTGTGGGAAACACCACCAAATACTTGGACAAACAAGAAGTCATTTACCTCGTTGATACACACAGCACCAAAGAGAAAAAAGAGAAAGCCTGCTGCTTGGATCGTTATCTCAGGTACGCTATTGCCACAGCGTATGGCTGCAAAGCTGTGAACACCGTCACAGCTACGCGCCTGTTCCCATAAGGAATTAGTCTGTCTGTTTTCTCCGTTAGGAAATGCTCCACCATTGTAATGAAGCGTAAAAGCTGCTTTCCAAAGTACCCCACAAATCACCACAAAGGGTTAAATTGTACACCAAGTTCGCCAGGACTCAGAGGACATCATCTTTCCACCTGTGTTCTCTAGTAAGCACGTTTGGTGAGGGCAGGGCAGTCGCTGAGCTCAGGATCTCTCTCCTGGTGGGGCTGGCTGTACCGCCATGTCATGCACTAAGCGCCTGCTTTCCTAGCTTTTCAAAAATTTTACAGGGAGGATTAGGCAAATGTTTCCAAAACAAACATTTATAGGGTTTCCTACAGATGTTGTAGCACTGACATAACGGACAGAAAATCCAGGTCTGCTATTTTTCCAAGTGACATAAAAATTTAGATAGTAAAAACTCCAACTTGGGAACAGGGGGTTGGGATGGGAGCAGGTCTAAAAAAAAAAATCATCGTACTTTCAGGCCTGAAAAATTCCTCCTACTAGCTTAAGATGATGCCACATTTTAAAAAATTATTGGATTACAGAGGAAAACCGATACAGTTCTTTATAACCAAAGGAGTGTGGCTATAGCATAAGGCAAGGTAGCAGTGTCCTGAAAGGCTCACTGCAATTCTGCCATTGCTTGGAGCAATCCAGCTGCAGTGTTACGTGCTCTTTGTTAAGGCAGGTGGATTCGGAACTACTCTGACCACAGCGCCTTTTAAAGTGCGATTCAACTTGCATACAACTAACCCGTACATCCGTACTACGCTAAAGCCTGGACTTGTACACCGTGACAAGGACGGTCCAAATACACAAGGCCAAGAAGTGGTTCAAGATCTCAAAATCCTCAGAAACACTGAAGACTTAAGCTTTTTCAAGCTATTGTACCCTTTTATACTAATTTTGCTTCTCAAAGATAGATAATTTCTCAACAGCAGCACATATGCGGCAGATCTAGCTACAAAGGTCACATATTTTAAATTCCACTTGTGCTCTGTGCGTGTCCACCAGAAGTCTATTCTCCTTCGGTCAGGGATATGGTCTGAGACAATGTTGGAAAAACAATTCAAAAAAAAAATCTTACTCACAGTCACTTGAAATTACAAGTTCAGAAGTATTTTGAGCGAATGACTACATACGTGGCAGATACTTGCACCACAGAAACACACAGGTGGTTGTCTTCGTGCCCATTTAATTCGCCATGTAAATCAACACATGACCATGATCAAAACTCACGATAAACGCCACCAGAGCAGGACCTTCACTTATGCTTTTGGCCGCTTATGTGGCTTTTTATAGCGTCCACAACAAGCCATGTACCTTGCCATGGCAACCACCGCACCTGCGTGCTACCGGTGCGACCAGAAGCATTGCCTGCACTAACCGCTGTCACGTCACGCTTCCGGAACAATTTGTTTCCCAGTTTCCAAGCACATATTCTTCATCATTGATCATTACAGAACATTATTTATTGATTTTCTCTGTTACACACTCATGTCCATTTTCTTCACAGAAGCAGACCGGGATCAGAAAAGCAAGGATGGTGGTTTCCATTTCCCAAGCCAAGCAGCCTTCCTTCAGTTCCTCAGAGCAAGGTCTGAAAGAGCCACTGTGGTACGAGTCACACGTAATGAAGCCACATCAAATGTGGGTCTTCATAGCGAACTAGTGGATCTTCATGTGAAATTCTGGCCACAACTTCAAGGAGTAGAAGATCTGGGATTCTTGAATGAAGACTGAGGAAGTGACAAAATTGCTCTTACTTGTAACTGCTAATACACTCAAACAAAATGACTGCATTGTAAGAAAATGTGAAGGGAAAGATAAAGTTCATCTCCAAAAAAGATGATGATGAATAAGATGTGTTCTGAAGATCCAAAAGTCAAGATATTACAAGTTAGGGAATGCCACAGGCATGCCTTGCAATGCCACATCCACATTCCTAAAGGTGATTTATACCCTAAGAAGCTCTTGGAGGAGAACTTGAAGTTATATTTATCTGGTTTTACTTTGATTTTTTTCTGTTTGCTTCAACAACAGACATCTAAGATAAGGCCTAGTTATGAATTTTGATTCAGTGATGTGAATTAACTCTAGCCCTCCCATTTGCAGACATCGTCAAGCTCTGATCCACACACAAAGGTATGGACTTCAGTTTGGAGGCTTTTAGAGGATTCCTACCTTATTCCTCAAGTGAAAATTTCTTCACAAGGAATACATGGACATTCATGTATATGAGCAGCACGTAAGTACAGCAGCATGCACATTTCCCTAATGAAAATGTTCTCTGTTGCTTGCAATCACTAGATAAATTTGCACAAAAATCAGTAAGATTCAAAGTTGATAATTGTTCTGAAAACTGGTTGTTTGAAGCTCGTATAGTCTCTACCAGTTTCAGGAGAGCTACTTGGCTGTGCTCATGCAACGGAGATACTTCATGGACAAGAACTGCATGAAGCAATGTCAACATATCAGAAATGTGATTACAATTGTCACAAAAATTAATTTGATCAAAATTCTTCAAAACAAGCAGATCCCCAAACATATACTGGAAAACAGAACTGAAAAAGTTTTAATCTGTACCTCAAATCTCTACAGGAATGTAGAGCAAGGCAATGACCACAACATGGATCTCTAAGTCAATTATTTTCTTGGCTATTAGAAGATCATAATTTTCAAAACTGAAGCCCCATTCCTGCATGAAAAACCTTAGAGGGGTGACTGGCATCCAAGGACTGAATCCAACTTCCAGCGCATTCAACGGGAAAAGTTCCACCGACTCCAGCGTGCCTTGGATAAGAGCCCTGGCTGTGGGGTTTGATCCTGTTTACTCACTGATTACTTTGAAAGAATCTTTGTTCTTGGATTTTGTTTTCTCTGGAAAAATTCAAGAGTTTGAAGGCAGGTGGGAGAGTGTGGCCCAAGAATGGGACCATGGTCACTTCATGGACCATAAGCACAGAGTGGCCTGAAAAACATAAGGGAAAGCTAGGAGTGAAACATTTCAAATGGTGAAAGAAAGAAGCCAAACCTCCCCCAAACCAAAACAGTTCCAGCACACAAGCAGGGAGAGGTGACAGTGAAGAAAAATTACAACAGTAACAAGTATTCGAACAAAGTCTGAAAAAGATTATACAATCCCAAAGCCAAATGCACCTCAATGGTAAATTAAACTAATTCATGCTACAACAGGATTTTAGTAATAGGTGGTATATCTGTAAGATACTTTATCAAAAGCTCTCAGGTGACAGAACAAACAGACCAAGTCCTATAAGCACGTATATATGTGCTCTCCTTTACGCACGTGAACACCGTTACTAGGTCCTAGTAAAATATGATGAGTATCAACAGATACACAACTCCCATGAAAAGCTGCCATGACTGCGGCCGACTAACACACACCATCAATCCACTGCAAGATTTGTAATATTAAGAAAAGCAGTGATCAGAGAAATTCTGCTGAGGACTCTTCTGGAAACAGCCCTATAATCTGTAGTGTCTGTGCACATCGGATGAATGAGCTCAAAATCTACGAAATGACGACAGCCTTCAAAACACTGACCAACAGAGAAGACAACAATCACTGCTCTGCCTCAGCAGGTGGAAGGCTGAACTCAAGTCACAGAAATGCACAGTGGGTGTGTAAAGAGCCACAGCTGGGAAGTCTGAAAATCAAATTAGCATTACACAATGGACATAATTTTAAAAGAATACTGCTTTCCCCCACAGAATGAGATTGAAAAACAGGAAATAGTGCAACATCTCTGAAAGAAATATTTTTAAGATACTACATACATTGCATTGACACTAGGAAAAAAAAAGAAATCTTATACATCTGACCCTGAAGTCTCTTCACATGCAAACCTTCAGGCCGCAGCTTTTGGTGCTAGTTCTGAATGAAAGACAAGGCGTTTTTTATAGGAACCTATAAATCTATAGGATGGCAAGTAAAACAATCTAACATCTCCTAAAACTCAACATCTACTGCCTGTACTACGTTTCTTTACTCTGTGCATATAAAGAGGATCAAAATACAAGGTATTTACCATGCACGTTACGGAAAATATCTGCTTACTGCTCTAATCCTGGTGTATTACATTATCCAGACAACGGCCTTTTTAAATATCCGTACGCCAGAGCATAGAACTACCGTATATTTTGTATGTTCTGGAGAGTTACAGAGAAGAGCAGATTGTTTCTTCTCCAGTACTTTAAGAGATAACATAGTAATTTCACTTTTAAACGTGAACTGTTTAATTACAGGGTGGTAATTTGTTAGCTTGTGTGTTTGTGGGTTTTTAGGAGTGAGTGGTAAGCAGACAGACAAATCCCTCAGATTACACAGAAACGTTTCAAACTCTTAAAGAGGTAAAGCTGAATGGAATTCATGAATGAATTACTATAGCTCTTTAAGTAATCAATTCCAATCACTATTCATAATGTAACTTTCCCTTCAAAGAATTACTTTCACCTTATAAAGTCAAAGCTTGTAACCTCCTTAATCTTTAATAGAGCCTGCAACAATTACTATAAGGCATAGAGGATCTGCAGATTAGAAGCCCTGTGCTATTATCTCCTTTTCCAACAGACTCTTTTGACGATCATAAATAACAGTAAAATTATAAAAATTAATAGTACTACAGTTAAAGAAAATCATTATGTAAAGGTTTATGAATTTTGCAGCCATTAATAGACATAAGTTAATGAGCCAGAGGCCTTCCAGAATATGATATCAGGTATTTTTCCACCAATGAAACTTTCAGAGTTCCAAATCCTTCAGAGGTCACCAACTTCAAAAGTAGACTAGAAAGTTACCGTTTAATGCTACTGTGACTAAAAATGAAACAGATGTACTGGAGCACGTATCATGCATGGCAATTTGAACTGTTTAATAAAACAAGACAAGTAAATCTACCTTGGCAACAACTTGGAATGAAGAAAAAGAAAAAGAATATTTGAGATGAGCAAGATGCGTTTTGAAAACTCTGTATATTTTAAAATCACATGTCTGTAGATTCATAGCTTTAGAAGGGAAAGTTAGGATCAGGGCTTACAGACACCAAGTGATGGAGAAACTTATCACACCCCTTGGAAATATGCTCCAGAAAAGGTTATTGTAAAGAATGTGCATTTCGACAAGAGCCAGTAAATCTGATCTTCCATCCCATTACTCTTACACCATGCATGGGATGCTTCAAGCTCACGTAACAACATCATCCACGGAAGCATGGCTCCCACAAGTAACAGCTGCCTTTGGTTTTGTCAGTCATGTTTTTAAAGAAACAGCAAATACCTGAGTTATTAAAATGACCAATAAAATTCGCTACAGCACAAGAATCAAGTATAAATCACTTTATGAAATAAATGTGGGTTTTTTTTCTTCTTTTCCCTCCAGTCAGGAGATAATAACATTTCCCCTCGGACAGTAACTGCTGATTTTGTGAGTTAAACAAGTAGTTACAACCTCACGGGCATAATTCAGTGACTTTATTTGATGTTAACTGATGATCTGGACCCAGAGGACAGCAAGTTGTGCTGCTTCCCCTATTCCTCTGTAGCCTTAAGAACAAGCATTTATTCACACTTTCTCATGCTATTGCCATATATTTATTATGAAAGTAAATTTCAGTGAAAGTTTCCTTCCATATGTGACTATTTTTTGGTATCCTAAGAACAGGACACCTTGTTTCTAATTGTGTACAAGATAAATATAATGGTTTTAGAGAACATCAGAAAGAACAGAATCCTAATTAAAAGTAGCACCCAAAATTGTCAGATACATGACATGTTAGACACTTAATCAAGACACTAAAGATAAATGTTTTGAAAGAAAAAGTTCTAAGAATATTTAACTGGCTTGCTTTACTAATTCTAGAAGTAATTTAATCTTCATGATCAATATGTTCACTCCTGAAATTATACTATAAACCCAGCTCCTACAGCTTTTCAGTCGATGGATACAATAATACAGACAGGGAAAAAAGATCTTTACCTTGTAACGTCCTAGAATTCTTCATAAGATGCTGATTATTTTGTAGCTTGTATTCTTTCAATGTCATGCGAGATCTAAAGATTAGAATAAATATATTGTTACTCCCAAAGACACTTACTTACATGTTAATGAGAACTTCTTGTTATTGGCTCATAAAAGAGTTGAAGGCAAGTGTTCTGTTCATTTTAATGTTAAATACTCGGCCACTTTCAAAACAATATAATAACAAGCTTTAGATCCTTTAGGCGGATTTTCAAAAGCACTCAGTATCCCAAAGCCATGGTGCCTTCTTTGTCAAAGTAAGCCAAATATTACCAATTAATGCAACGATTTCAAAAGGTATAAACATTTGTGAGATAAAGTTATACTCTAAAAACTAGGAAAATGGTTATCTCTTCCTCTACCATTTATTCACTTCTACTGGAAAGTTATTAGGACATACATTACCTAAAGCACACAACAATGTGATTATTAGGAAGGTTTTTAATTGTGTGCTTATGTCCCATCAAAATAAACTGATACAGTGACACTACAGCACTTTGTGGGAAGGTGGATTTAAATGAGATTATGTGCCTAACTATTTCACCAGCATTTCAACACCATCATTGAAAAACTCTTGGTAATTAAAAGACTTTGATCACGGAGCAGAAGGGCTTGAGACTGTTCTATAACATACGATGTGACATAGTATAAGAGCGGTATTAAAAAAATAAATCAATTTGAGATCTACTATTGAATGCAGGTGATGAGTAAGAATAATCTAGGAAACATAAAATGGTTTATATGACTTACCTTGTTACACTTAATTACAAAAAATTAGACACCACATCTTAAACATTTATACATTCAAATTTTACATGTACTTTTTCTATGCTAAAACACTACAGACAAAAGATAAAAATGGCTTCACTTTAAAGGGAAAAAAAACCCAAAACCCCATGTCCCAAGAGTCAAGTTAAAGATTCAGAAGTCAGGGCTAGGAGGGAAAAGGAAGATAAATAATTTAGCACTAAGCATAACTAAAGCCTGTCAGCCTGCCAACTTTAAGAGAAATAAATAGATTTACAAGGATCCTGAGAGTTTTTAGAGAACCTCTAAGGTTTTGAAAAAATGAATCCAGATAAAGAAAGAGTTCTGAAGTATTCTGCGTAACTAGATTTTAAAGACATGGATTAGACTGTGAGAATAATGGTATGGAAAGATTCCTTCAAGATGAGCCTGTTGTCTGGAGTTTTGTTTGCCCTCCTGTATCCCCAAGGGCCCCAGCAGCAGGGCTGCCTTGTCACAGCTGCGTTGCCGAGCCAGAAGCCAGGGAAGATGTGCTTACGGGAGACCAAAACACTCAGTATCATTTAAAATAACCCGGCGAAGCCTATGTACAGGCACTGCAATACATACACAGTTATTCCTTGAAGATAAACCACACCATCAATTCTGATTGCCTTGAAGTTGAGTAATTCCTGTGTTTTGAAGTGTCAATATTCCTGGCTTAATAGAAGACAAATAAGCAAATACAAACCATAGTAAGCCTTGGCCACTCACTTTTTCTGGGAGGGGGTTATTGCAGGGGAGGAGAAAGGGCAAGTTTCACATTATTTTCTTCTACTTTTTTTTGCTCTTATTGCTTTTGTGCAGTAAAAGCATACAGTGAGTTTCTCTGAATTGCATAAAAACAGGATTTAAACCACAAATCCTGCACCTATGTAAGAGATTAATTCCATATCATCATCCCTTTTTACTTCAAACCAGGATGTAAACTTGCACTTCGTTGCTCAGACAATGTTAACTGTAGGAGAATCACAGAAAGGAACCTAGTTCATTTAAGACAAAGCAATTTTGAATTGCATTGATTACAGTGATCAGTCTATCACTTTAATGTCACCTCAGCTGGCATTTATTAAAAAGACATACATGTGACAACCCATTGATCCTTAACACTGTAGCTGAGATAAAGAGTCTATCTGCAAAGGAAAATTACTTCTTTAATTAGAAATGGAGTATCATTTTCTCTTTTCTTTGTTAGAGCTTCAGCAGCCACAGATCAAATATATCACAGGAGGGGTTGCAGAATCTGCCATCTAGTTTGATTTAAAAGTCTTCACAGTTCATCATTCAAAGCTGTACAAATGAGCACTTGTGATGGGAAAGAAAACAGGTCTGCCCCACCTGTACCAAGGACACTCCAAGGGCCTGCTGCTCAGGAAAGGTCTCCAAAGGGAGCGCTTTCGCTGCTTGGTGGACTCTGCCACCCGACAGGGTCACTACTGCTTCAGGTCCCCCTCCGCACATGGAGTAAAGCAGCAAACAAAAGCTGTTCCATAGCCTTTCTGTAAGATTTTCAATGAGTCAGCCACAGGTAGGCATTTCTCTCTCCTAATGACAAGCTAGTTAATACAAATATTTGTTGAAAAAGGATCTAGCAAATATTTGCCAAAGAATATACCTGTAGAAATGCTATTAAAAAGATGGAGACTCTCTTTAAAAGGGTCACATGGGAAAGAAAAAGGGTGAGGAGTACCAGGTCCTCCTGGGGAGAATCCAAATGGACACAAGAGGAGAATTTTCACAACGAGAACAATCAGCCATTGGAATAATCGCTCCAGGGAATTCCCAACATTGAGCACTTCGAAGAATTAGCTGGACAGGAACTGGGCCATCTTGTCTAGGCTGGGCTCTTGCCAAGAAAGGTTGGACAGATGATATTTGAGGTCCTTTCCCACCCGGGATTCTATGATTCTATGAAATGACTGAATCTTGCCAGTCATTTAATGTATATGGAAAAAATATCTCTCAGCCTACCAGATATTCCACAAGCAAAACGATGTGTCCGATACACTGTGAACAACATGCTGTTTTACAAATTCCAGGATTTCTTGTTGGTGAACAGAATTTTGAAGCCAAGTAATTCAGTCTGTAGACCTATAAAAATCTTATTTTTAATTTTTTTTTTTCCTCTTTGTACAAATCCAAAACAATTTGGAAAACCTTACATTTCACAGTCTCTTTCAGCTCTGGAGAGCCAGTCTGATTCTCCGTTAGCAGTGAATCTCCCTATCGATTGAATTGCCTTCTTTTTATAAATGGTCAGAACCATTTCCTATCAACCTGTCTCAGAAACGCAGGGCCATCTCCACACTCTACAGATGTGTATTCTGCTGCTCCTTCTACTGTTCTGTCGGTATCATGGCCTTTGGGAAACAAAGCCAACACGAAGTTTGCATGACTCATTATAAACTGCTAGTCGGGTTCCAACTTTGGCTGCTCTCTTAGTGCTACACCACTGGTTTTATTTTATACTCAACTTGAAAAGCATGTAATTCAACAGACATGGGTTGAATTTCTCTAAAGTTTTCAGGAAGAAAAATAAAAAACGAATGCCAAGGTGGACTACACAAGTAAATCTACACACTCCTGTGGAAGCAGACTTTTTATATCCAGTGAAATTAAATCTGGATAATTAATTTCAAATACTTTAAAAGTATGAAAATGTTTCTATTCAGGATAGTGGAATGATTCGAGTTGAGTCATTTTTATTTTATAAGTTTAGAAAAGGTAAATTATGTATAGGAGACGAGGACCATATAATATAACAACAGAAACCAACAGCCTCAGTATCCAGAACTGCTGCTCTCAATACAGGACAGTGGCTGTGCTGAAAGAATGACTTATATGAAAAAATTAACGGATGGAATTAATATCTGCTCCAATTCCAGAATCCAGTGTAGGATGATGCTAATATCATCTAATAATACCAAGATCAAAGATGAGTGGAATAAAACTTCCAATTTTAGATGCTCTTTATCTGCAGGTGTGAATGTATAATGAATTCTCGCCACTGGCTCCCTATTATAAACCCAATGATTTTGTACTCTGACAGCAGTTTCTACAATTTTCTTTTGGCACAACCTGCTTGGAATATATGACAAAACAGCAGGGTGCCAAAACATTTTTCTAAATGATCTACTTGGCAAGATAGCTTCCAAGTGTGACCCTGATGAATCTTATCATTACTCTTGGAACAGAATAAACATGAAAGAAGGAACTCACATATCATTTACTTAAGCAGAGTGTTCTTTGTTTCTTTTACATGCTGCTTCACATCCACGCCAAAGTATTCATTCCAACACACAACGCGTCTTAAGCCCAGGTTAAATAAAAACCATTATTGGGTAGGATAGAATTGCACTATGCCTATTTTTGAATCCTGCTGTCTCAGACAAGTGTAATGAATTATCTGATGTCATCTCAATTACCATGTTAGCTCTAATCAACTGATCTCCTTTTCCTATCCATTCCTTGTATGGAACTCTATAAAGGAGATGGCAGAGTTTTTTCCAGTAGACAAACCCATCCTCTGGCAGACTACAAGGATCAGGATTTTAAAGGATTTAAGATACAGGATAATGCTGGATTACTCTAATTGAATCTCAGACCATTTGAGTGGTACAGAGAGGCATTTCATCGCCATTCATAGCGATGGTTCAGCGTTTAATTGGGAAGAAGAGTTTATGTGCAAAAGCTACATCAAAAACAGGGAGAGGACATTACACATCCTCAAAAATATGGCTCTGAACTAAGGTAGATTCAATTGCAACACAAATTTCCGAACGCTTTTACATTTTTTTCACCTTAGCATGACATGCCTTGCTGCAAACCCCAAGAAACAGACAGTGAGGTTTAGTAGAATGCATTAAGAAAGGTTGCCGATACACGCATCCACAATGAAAAGTGAGCACAATGAGAGTTAGCAGTGGTTTGTTCCCTCCTCCTTTCTCAGTCTAGGAACCCTTCCATATGCTGTGTTCTATTTATTATTTCTGCATTGCATCAGAAGGGAAATATTCACACTGAGCCACAGGGATTAAAGACTGAAGCTCTAGAGAAGTCAGAGCACATCCGTCATATCCAGCTGTTTTCAATTCCAACACCTCACACCTGCTTTTATTTATTATTCCTGGGCTAGACAAGACAGGGCTCATTTCTCAATCTTTAAAAGGTTTCTTAAGAAAGCCACAAATCAATCTATTACTTTTGCCTCTGCAATAGCCCACCAAGACAATATTAAAGCAAACGACTGACATGGTGAGGACCTGACCCGGCGGGAAGGCGCTGCAATGTGGAGGCTGGACAGCTCCCTCACACACCACATATCCTCAAGAAAATCCAGAGTTGTGGTTTCTTAAGCAGGGCAATAAGATCTCAACAAATGCACACCGCTAGAAACAACCAATGCTTCCTTACAAGCTAACATACAGCAGGCAATAAAAACATCATGGAGGTTTCAGTTTGTTATTTTTTTTCCTGTATTTAATTGCTCGTAGAATAGAAATGAAAGTTGTTTTGTCTTTTTTAAACAAACTTGGATATTGGAGTGCTATCTGCTCCAGAACAGACACATCAGCCAACCACAACAACAGTGAAGACCTAGTCTAAAAGTTCTAAAAGACCTCTCTTCGTCCTGTAAATGACCAATGACTTTGATCTACAGCCAATGAATTATTTCAAATATCTAATATGGATTATTCAACTCTTCTTAGGATTTTTAGCAAGTAATTTCATAGCTCTATGCACTTCAGTTTTTAAATCTGACAAGTAGAGAGGCTTCCTACACCAAAGGAAGCAGGCCCTTAAGTTCATGAAACATTTTAAATTCTTGAATGAAATTTATCACTGAGATAAACGTATTATCATTTGTAACAACAAAATATGTTAGAAGACGCTGAATACAGTTGCTTTAAAAGGAAAGGGCAACTCTGCCCTACTATTCTAAAAACTCAAAACTGAACTGATTCATTCAAATTTGGATAGCATGTAATAAAACATACCTCTAGTTGCCATAATGCTGATGTGCTGTAAACGCTATCCAGTTTTTGGAAGAGTAATGTACACTTACTAGACAGCCATCAAGGCAATTGCCCATGATACAACCTTAAAAAAATAGATTGTACGGTTTGCAGTAGCATCAAGTCTCTATTCAAGTGTAAAAAAATTAATTGACTCCATCTGTATTGGCCTAATGACTGATTAAATGACTAATCACGGAAGTCTTAATTAAAATCATTTTTCTGTACAGAAGAGGATGGAGGGAGGAAGGCAATCATTAATGTGTTATAATGTATGTCAGATTCCATTTGTGCCATTTACTAACAGCCATCAAATGAGTAATTATGCACAAGGTCATTCTGTAAACTTTCTGCATACATCAGACTGATTGGATTAGGGCTTGGTGCTTGGCGAGGTTCTGCATGTGGCTGCTTTTTTTCCAATCACAAAACAGGTAATTAATATTGCTCAGAATAAATAATAAAGGAAGCTGACATTTCCATCTCTGCACCAGCCAACCCAGTGGAAAGATTCATACCCAACCTCCATACGTTGTTGCTAAAGTCCCTTCCCTCATCCGTTACATCACGCTCATCCTCCTCAGCTACTCCATATTCTTCATGAATTGACAGGGATCTCTGTCACACAATGAAATTTCATAATACGGAAGGAATTTTTTCCTGCACAAATAAAATGACCAGACAATTAAAAGAATCCTTTTCAAGTAAAGCAAGATGGCAGCACAAAACTTATTTTAAGTTTTATTTGCCAGCCACCTGACTACCCTGATGCATAGCGACCTTTGCTATGGAAACACAACAAGCTGCTTCCACCTCAACAGCTGAGGCTAATCTATTTAAAACAATGTATGAAAATGAGTAATGGAACTAAAAAGTGCGTCTTAAGATTAGGTGAACCAACTTTCCACTTGCGCATAATCCACTTGCATGCCATACATAGGACCTACGCTCTTTCACATTTTTATATGCAACATTTCTAAGTCCAAAGTATAAATCGTAACAGAGAAAATATTTCCTTTGCTGGCAGCTGTCCTGAATTTTCTGAAACAAATCTTACTTGCAGCCACAGTAAGTCTACTACATCACTAGCCACAACAATTCTGCATATCCCGGATGACAATACACTATCTCATGCAGAAAACAACTTTTTTTTTTATAAAGCTAAAATTTAAGTATGTCTTGATGTGGAAAAAGTTGTTATAGGCCTGTCGCTTATCAACAAGTGTCCACTTCTGTAAACATTTGCTTTCTTCAAAATCCTCAATTCAAACATGCAGCGCTGGTGCTACAGTTGCAGAATTAACTGCCAGGTAAGTTCTAGTTCTTCTAAAATAAGTGAATCCCCTTTTCGTACTGAAAGTTTCTTCAATTGCAGTTTTCCCTAAGCAGAAGTATTCTGACAAAAAAGATCTCTGCAGTGACACTGGAAACAGACCTCTCCCCACAAGTATACAATGCGTTGCTTTAAAGCGCACCCAGTTGATTAAAAATAGTGCTCAGAAGGTGGATGGAGAAGCTAAAGCGACAAAAAAAGATGAAAAGAATCTTAAGTCATGACTGTGTAATGTCCAGTGACACTTTGAGCATGATTAAGTATGATCCTGTCTAAACCATTCAAAGTCATGCAAGTCACAAAAATCTATGTAAAGCTCCATCAGCCAACCTCATCCAGATTTCAAGCAAATACAAATTTCAAGCAGTTTGAATTAACTGCAACACAAACTTGACCCTACTTACCACATAACTGCAGAAAGCAAAAATGTGACAACAAATCTCTTCTTGCAATAACTGTCAGTGTCACATATGAAAGAAGTTCATTTTACTAATAAAGGAAATCGAATTGACTGATAAGATTTAAAATTAAATTCTGCTATTCTATAAATGTAATACAGCATTTTAAGGTGGCTCCCAAGGCTTAAAACCAGCATTGAGACTCAAATGTGCCACTCACCAGGCTTCTAGAGAATTAATGACTCTTAGTATCATCTCCATTTGAAGAGATACATTTAAAACGACCACAAAATCCATCACCACCAAACCAGAACACTCCAAAATAAACAACGTACACACAGCACAACAAATCTTTCAAAACCTGAAGATATTTTTATGGAATAATTCAACACAATCCGCACTATTCTGATAATGTAAATGAAAAGTTGCACAACTACCTAAATTACAGGGTGGTGCAGCATTCTTAATCTTCACAGAAATGTAGGAGTTCCTGTTTCAATCATTTCTATTGTTTGAAACACCCGATGATAATGGAGTGGCTGCCACTGGAGGCAGCGACTGACTTCTAGGTGAAGCTAATTAATGACTCAGGGTGTGACTTACTGTAGGTTTGAAGGCACTACTAGACAGTGGTGAAGATCGATGTGCGTGACAGCGGCAAGTACATCAAGCGACCCGTCTGAAACTTCCGATTGTCTTTTTCCTACATACGTTATGTAGGCTATTCCTGATCTTTGCTTTTATAAAATATTGAAGACAAAAGCCAAGCATCTCAAGTATGTGTAAAGATCCCCTTCTCAGCACAAAAGTAAATACCCTTCACATCGGAGTATAAAAGTCCAACTAAGCAGGACTGCAAGACAGTCTTAGCCCTCTTCCTTTCTTCAAGTATTGAAAAAAAACATTAAAGTGTCTTATCTTGCCCAAAGAGACCACAGAACAGCGATGGCATCCAATGTGAAGCAAACTCCAGCTATTGAAGATCCAGAAATCTGGGAATTTGCAACTCTCTAGGGCACTTAATAGGATAAAGCAAAATAGGTTCGGACCAAGCAGCTGGAATGCAGCCAAATGAAGCCATTTAAGGAAAAACAATAAAAAAATCCCAACAGTCTACACTAAAGTCCCGAGCCACACTGCAAAAATGTTGTGCATAAAGCATTTTTGAAAGTGCTTTAAATAGTTAAATATCCCTGGTTTCTATTATTAGCCCCTGCACATTGTTCTATTTTGATACAAATGTGACTTCTCATATTGGTTAAAGATGAAAAAATACCTTGTCTGCTACAGAAGAGCTATTGCAACTCCGTGGGACCAACCTGATCAGACCCTGGAATCACTGTGCCTGCTCATGTCAGCAAGTCCCATTATAATTATTTTATGCTTTGCTACTAGCTGAACTAGTGAAAAAGGTGGAGATTTGCTCAAGTCGGTATTTTAAAAAGCCTGTAGCCTGTTGTACAGTAAATTAAAGCAAACACTGGCAAAGCTACCAGTAAGCAGGCTACAGTAAGTGTCACTTCCATCACAACCCAAGTAGTGGGAAAGGTCACCAATACCCTTCTCTTCACTGCTGCAACTGTCACCCAGCTCCGAGGATATCTCCGCACTCGTTTTGTCAGTTAAGAAATGCAAATGAGATATCCCCTATTCTTCTATTTGTTTTGTACAGTGAGCACAATTTCTGCACGAATGTCCAACTGTATTTCCATCCTCTTTTGTGTCAGAGAAACCTCATTTACCAGTCATTCTTCTCCATATGAAAAGATCTATAATGAGGAGTCTTTCTGTCATTGCCCTGCTCCTCTGAGTCAGGAATTTTCATTTCCCCCTCATACTTGCTGCTGTAACTGCAATTTCATTTACTGTCATCTCATAGCACAGCCTTAACGCAAGCACATCTGTGGCTGGCTCACAGAAAAGATTCAGTACTACTTCCAGAGCGGCATGTCGATTAAACGGTTATTTAGAAGCCAGAGGTTTTATTTACTACATTCTCATATGGTACTTATAAAAAGGAAGGTCTATTCATGGTACTTGAAATGACAGTTTATTCTTCCAGTTAGTCACTTAGTAAAAATATGTACTATGCAATTATGGAGGTTCGTTTAAACACACCAGTTATAAACTAGCAAGGTTAGATGTAATTACTCAGTGTAATCATAGCAACACAGAAATCAGAGCAGACTGCAAAACTTCGCTGAAAAAGCAGGTAGTAGATCTGATGACAATTTTAAACATGTAGTGAAACCTCCCACACCTACTTCATTTGAAAGAGGTGGGAAAAGCTCTAATAAAAGAAGAAAAGCGCTGAAAAAAAAAAAAATCCCCTGAACACCCAAAAACTCCAGCACCAAACACTCTCCAAAGGGAAGGACTGAGGAACATTGTTCTTGCAAGCACAAGGCCAAGTTACAAGGAAGTAAAAGATGTATTAGCATAAAATATGAAAGGCCGTTGTTGTGCTGCAGTGGTCAGCTAAGAAGAGACGGGGCCATTTGTCCAAGAGAGCAACACCAGTTAGAAGCAGTGCATCGCAAAGAGAGAAAACCTGCTTCGGGCAGACAGAATTCTCCAGCTGAGCGGCAGGAAAACGGATTCACACATACCTGCTGTCTTCCATTTTCTCCTGAGAGACTGTCATCTTCTCAGCTTTCGCAGCAGATATTCTGCCACTTGGCTTTTTGCCTCCTTTCTGCAGAAATAAAGTAAAAAGTATTTCTGTAGTGCTTAAGTGCCAAAAATGGGGTAATTTATGATGTGCTAGTGTTTTCCTTCGCATTCATAAGTTAAGAACAAATGCAAAATCATCAGCGCTTGAATATGGTGGATTTTGATTTACATACATTAAGATTCTCTCATGATTTCCTATTATTTATTTCTGTAAACAAAATTGGCTCCTGGTCAGTAAACTATCAGCATTCTTTAAAGTAACTGGAGCCAAATCATAACAAAGATAAAAGCCAGAATGTACAAGTCATAAGATTTTGAAGCCAGAAGTTGCACCAAATTGTCTTGACCTTAAATTCTAACCTGCTCTTCCTTTTTAGGACCAAAATCTTACTGGGAGTAAATTATTATCTATACCTGAACTTCAGAGTGGGCAGACCTCACTTTCTCATTTCGAACAACAGTATCTAGGCTTTTCCCTACAATTTTCCCAATACAGCTTCAAGCCTTCAGTTAGAAGGCCAAGTTACTTTCTGGACTATTTCCTGGAATTTTTCAATGCCTACACCATTGTTTTCCTCATTTCAATGGATCATATCGATGAAAGGCAGTATTTTACATTAAGGTTGGTATAGATTGAAGTTTAATAGCTTTTACTTTCCTTCCTTTTCTGAAATATTCTGCAAGAACCCACTGTAAGAAGTACAGCTAAGCCCGAAAAATTACGTTGACAGCACTACACAAAATAGGGTTGTTTTTTCCCCCCCTTTTCAGGTGTAACTGAACTGATGCCATCTTGTATGTTTGTCACAACCAACATAGCAATTGCATAATACTGCAATTACTCATGATAATTTTACACCAACCCACTCTGCAGGAACTCGTATTTCACAATTAAATAATTTCTGTTCCCTGCAAAACCTGCAAGAAAGCTGTTTTGGTCATGATCTTAATGAGTGTAAACTGGAAGCATTTCCTAATACAATCCAGGAGACAGGAGAAGGCTTTGGTAGATAATTTCTCATCCTGGCAGAAATATTTTGTGTTGGAAAGCTGTTGCTGACAAATTCAGAACAAAACCTAGAAATAGTTGGTCTCAAATTCTGTGAAGTGTGAAAGATAATATTCTTGCTGTAATACTTTATCGAGCTAGAATACCTTAAAGTAAGAAATTTCTAGTTGCGGGTGCTGCAGTTATCTCCACAATGCCATAACTTTATCGTTATATGGCAAGATAAAAGTTAAGTCTTTGCCTCTGCAAGGACATTAAATAACATCTTTCTCTCCATTAGCTTTTGCTGTAGTAGCAGTATTTATTCTCCAGGTAATGAATGAGAACCACACTCCTTACAGACTAACTCCAGGTTCTTAATGCACTAACAGTTTCAAAAAGGCTCCTGTGTCACTCAGTTTAACCTTTTCATTTCTTATTATTACTGATAGCTCTTGGGCCACAGTTTTGAAAGAAATGTCTAACACTGAGAAAGAAACCTCTAGCAGTGCACTGGTGTGCACTCACTCAGTGCAAACGAGACAGAACTGTGCCAGGCATGAAGAATGTACGACCCAGACAACTACCTTTATCAATTCCAGTTTCACAGCCTTTCAAAGAGAAGCTAGAGCATCCAAATCAGAGAATCAGTCCTTAAACACTCCCTTCGTGTTCATTTTAATTACAACATTTATTACTACCAGCAAGACAAAGATCACGTGCCACCTTCGAGGGATAAGTGCCAGCAGGATGACTACTTTCATAACAACCATTCAAGATAGGACAGCTTGACCTCTCTGGGAGTGAAGTATCAATTAATTATCTTTTTACAGCCAATTCAATTACAGCACACTAATCACTTGTGTAGGACATCAAGCCAGAAGCTGGGGGCAGGGAGGGGGGCAGCTGGGGAAAGGAAGGAAAAAATACTGTCTGTGAACAAGCCTCAATAAGGATGACAACCCTACAGTTGCAGATAAAACGTTCATTAACATCCTGCAAATGGTTATTATCTGTTTGTAGCAGACTAAATGCTGTAATATCATCCTCATTTAACTGAACTTTTATGAAAGTAAGGAGTTATTAGTCTTAGGAGTAATAGACATTTCATTTAAAGGTGACCAGACACACCGCATTAGTCTTCAATGTTAGAGTCAATTCACCAAAGAGTTTTGTTCATTAAGGAGAAGAAAGAGGAGAGGTATCTATTCAGCAGAAAGAAAAGTACATTTAACTTTCGTTAAATAAACTAAGATTAACTCAAGTTCCTGGCGGCTACTTCACTGCTATCCTGATCTCAGAGAAAGTTATCAAGTGCGATATATCTGCAGTAATGCACTCTGCACAACGTTAGTACGTAGGCAAACATGTATTGCTTCATGGTCACATCAGCGCTGCTGCAGAGGCCAAACCCACCCCACCACCAGTGCCTGTACTGACACAGTCTGTGCGACACATGTGTGCAAACAAAACCAAAATCCAAATCCATTTATGGCATTCACGAAAATAGCAGAAAGGAGTATGTGAAAGCACTGCTTCCAGCGGGAATTTCTGTTAGCTGAATCCTGCAGCACAGGTAACAGAACCTGGAAGAAAAAGTTCCCTAGTCCACATCCGAAAGAGCAAGGCAAGCCTGCTCCTTACTAGTCTTTACAGACAGAATTCAAAGCACAAAAAGAATTTTGACACCGCAGTTGCAGAGGTTAAGCAATTATCAGTAATTGTGATGCTAAAACCCTCACAGCATTGCCACAGCATAATGGACAATCTCTTCATAGCAAAAAGCAATTTCTAGACTACACTTTATTATTCCAATCTAATATGATGCCACCAGAATAGAATCTAGACCTGGCACATCTAGGGGCTAAATCTGTGTCCATGTCTGTCATCTGAAAGAGCTCCATCAGGTGTAAAGTGCACAGGTACTGTTAGATCAGTGTAGCTGGTGGGAATCTAGGTCTTGCCAGTTAATACTGCTTAAATAGTTTTGTTCTTTTTTATCATAAATCCTGTCTGGGAAGCTACTAACATTCCAGAAGAGGTATTCCATTCTAACACACACACAGTAAAACAATTACTAGGTGAATCCATCTCTCAGTGCTGCTTGAAAAATGCAGCCAATGCTAGAAAATGGTGTTCAAATTACCTATAATAAAAATAAACCACACAGCTACACTGCCAGCTCCCATAAGGAAAACACATTGCACGTTTCCAATAGCAAAACCCAAACTTCCCTAATGGGAAACACAGACAACATATTGAACAAATAGTTTGCTTTCACCGCTGGTTAAAAAACAGGAGACCATGAAGGCAGGGAGACTGGAATGAACCCTTAACTGAGAAAATTCCTTTCTGTTATCTTGCAAAGCTAACCTCAATTAACAAAAACCCCACTAGTATGTCAGAAAAAGGCTTCAGGGTAGTTTGACAAAACCCAAAGCATGTAAGAGCTAAGGGGTCTATGCTGGTGAGCCAGAGGTGTCTTGCTACAGGGTAAAGACCTTACTCAGTGTACTCATGCCCTGCAATACTTGGAGAAGAAAACTGTTACTAGCACCAGTATAGTTGTAGTACAGGTAAACAGAACCCCCAAAATCCTGAAATGGGGAGCCTGAGTCAACAAAAAGTCCAAGTATACAGCACCAGTCTGGGTTCACTCCCCAAAGTTACCTTCTTAAATGGCTGCATTTAAGTTTTCATACACAGACAACGTGCATTGGAAGGGATTTAAAGTATAATATAAGTTAGAATGTATGTTCATGCGAATAAAAGATGTATCCATGTATCTCAACAGTCTCATGCTATCTTAGTTACACAAGTAACATGGTAAAGATAATAAATCTATCCACTAAAAGTACAAAAAAGTTTTTAGCCAATTAAAATCGAAATATTCACAAATAGATGTGAAATATTACACTCTAAGCAACTTAACCTCCATAGAATTTTCTCTTCTATTGGCAGTATTAATTGTTTCAAAATAAGTCAAATGATTTCAGGGTGAAGCTAAAAAAAAAAGCAGCGTCCAGATTCCTAGAACTCCAGTAACTAGGTCCAGACAAATAGTTACAAAGGGGCATGAAGAATCTTGCATCCTGTGTCTTAATGCAAACCCACCCGTTCAATCGCTATCCCCACAACAGTTACACACCCGCGTCTCCACAGCGGAACTTCCAGAGCAAGCCACAGCAGCGTGGGAACCAGCCCTGTTCTGCTGAGAAAGCCACGCTCCCGCTTGGGAGCCTGGAACTCCAGCTTCCAGCAAGGACTTTTCACTAGAACACCTTTTCAATGTCATCTTTGTAAGTTAATATCAAATTCAAGTGTTTTTCATTAAAAAAAACCCAAAGCATCTTACAGCAAAGACTATAAAAAGCTTCTATTTTTGACCCTAAATTTACCTTCTTTCTCTGTATAGCAACTTCAGTTAACCTAAGATTTTTCTTGTGAGAATGACTCTCATCCATATTAAAACATTCTGCGCAAACAAAGACTTCACTCAGAGGGAGGGTTCATCAAACCCACTAAAATTATAATCATTTAATACAAGTAATGACTGCTCTGTACTTTAAACATTTTCCCAGGCAGCACTTTAGCATATTGTGTATTCCAAACAAAGTGTTATTGCATAATCATTAACTCTGCACTACGTAGATCTTACAAAGAATATAATGAAGATTCCAGTAAAATAAAGAATATTAAATTCTCATGGTTAGAAAACAGACACGTACCCACTAAGGTTTTTGGTGGCTATAATGTAGTTCAGATTAGAGGCAACATATCGAGGTGTTTAAAGGAAAAGTGATGCCATTACTTTATACTGAGAAAAGTAAGACTAGAAGGAAGCAATCTGCCCAATATTGCTCAGATGAGCTGGGCTCTGAACACAAAAACTGTTTTTTCCTCCCACTCCCGTGTCATATTCACTGGATTATGATGTTACACAAACCACCATGTTTTCAGAAACTCCTCAACAAAAATTCCTGTAGACATCCAAACACAAAGGGACTAACAGACAGTTTTAAAACTACACAATAGCTGTTCAACCTTAGAATCTGCCACTGCAAAGACTGTTTAAAAACTGCAAATATGTAAAACTATCTTAGAAATGAGAAGAAAAATTATTCCAATCTTTCTTTATTATAAATATGATGTAAAGTTATATTCAAGTACGGGATTTTTTTTGAAAGTGTTCTCAAATCCAATTTGAAAAGAATTGTTTGAGACATATATGCTGCAGCCAGTCAGACAATAGCAGTTGTGCAATTATCGGCACCTGCATTACAATTCAATGGCTTTAAATTACCAAGGGGCCATGGCAGATACCCTACTGACAACAATTAGCATAAAAATGTTCCACAGTTTAAAGCTGTGGGTGGGAATTACAAAAGGTTAACAGACTAAATATAAAAATCTTTTTGAATATAAAATCAATGCGCTTTGTTACCAAAATCTGGGTACTGTAATTTAACCAAAATAGGGTTTAGAGTATCTGGCAATCTTCCACATGTGTGAGCTTGGCTTTTCTTTTAAGCAAAATGCCAAGCAGCCAATCGGAAAGTTTAAAACAAAGACCCAAAGAAGCTTTTTACATTCATTTTTAAAAGCAGTTTTCTTGAGCTTAGCACCAAAATGAACATCTCTCTTACCGGGGCTCAGAATGATTCTCTTACATGGTCAGATTAAAAATCCCAAATTATTTTATTGATGATTTGTTTCTCTTTATTTTCTATATTGTTTGCGTTTTATGTCATTTTCTTTAATATTAATATCCTTTTACGCCAGGGGCCTCAGGGATACTTTCAAGCAAAACGTCTTTTGTTTGTTAAAAAACACTGATCGGATTTCGGTTTTCTCTTTAGGAG
>JAVSBS010001895.1:0-19635 GCA_033124195.1 Coracias cyanogaster | reverse complement strand
AAGAACTTTCAATACCTCACTGCCATTCTGCATTTAATTGGGAGCGAACAGGTCCCTCCCTTCAGGAAAGGTCTCAGCCAAACAGCCATTCCTCCTGCTCCAGAGAACCCCGCATTCGAGGGGACCGGGCTACGCAGAGGATACTGAACGCTATAGTCAGATTATATCAATCTAAAGAGGGACAACCAAAGCATTATGTCAAAGACTTCTTAATAACTGGAGAGCATAATGACTGTACGTACCAGCAGGGTAGCCATTGATCCACAGTCCATCACAGATGTCACCAGAACAATTAACTATAGCACCCCGTTCACTGAATATGTAATTTCTCCACTGCCCCTTTAAACAGAAATACACACGGATTTTAAATTTCAACAACACCACAGTTAAATTATAAAGAAGGGATTATTTCAGCCAATATTCAATAGCAAAGTGGGTGGTCCTCAAGGCTTTCTATAAATACCCTTCCAAGATTTGCGTGAAAAGTTGAATAGCAGACCACACAACAACCAAGGATTATGTGGCACTCCTCTAAAGGGGAAAGGGGGGAGAATCAGACATTTCTTCCCCAAGGTTTGTTACTGTGGGATACTATTATGTGAGGTCCTTCGGTTCATATATTACTTTGCATTAAATTACATGGCAAGTATGAATAACTGCTTTGTCACATACAGAATCACACGTTATTTTGCTTTTAAAAGACTGTGTAAAGTGAAATAGTGTACCAAACCCAATTCCAAAAGGCTTCGACTATTTAAACCTGGGCTGCATTCCACCCAAGATACATGCTTTACATACAAGTTTTAAGATTCCTAAGGCTGCAAAGCCAAGTACTACAGAAGCTTAGGTATGAGCCAATTAAAGTTTTTAGCAATGGTAAACCTGCACCTGTAATCGTGCAATTCAGCATTACGTCATGATGAACGTGTGCTTTTTCCAGTGTACCCTTTCCTATTCACTGTAGTATGATCTCGAGATGATTAGCTCACAGTCACAATTTCACTATCATTACCTGACAGCAAAGTCAACCAATTCCTCTTTGCAGTCCTGTTCTAGGGGAGGACAGGAAAATTTGTCTGACATTTTACAGGCATTTGACAGGACAGGGAAGGTCACGATCAGGGATACTGGTTTCAGTTTCAGATGAGAGAAGTACGTATAGTAGTGTGTATTGTAGCATGCACTTTTATTCCAAGATACCCGCAGAAAACATTGTGAAGCACAGAGCTGGTACTGAAAAAACAGTGTGAATTGATGCCACACTATTGTAAGGGTTTAGAGCGGAAACTGATAAGGAAATAATCAGACCATGGTCAAAGTACAGTCGAAAGTCCAGGTACAGGAAATAAAATAACTCAGTAACAAATGTCACTTGTTTTACGTGGTACTAAATCCTGTTGAGCTATCAGACAATATTCAATGTTAGAGCACATAAGGAACTAGAGAATATGAGTATTTAAAATCTACAGTAATTTTCTAAGTTGGATATCTGGCTTTTCACGTGGTAACAGCAGAGGCACCAAATAAAGTGCTGCTATAATTTAAAACGTGTGTGAACTCAGTAGAAACACCAGGTGGATTTAGCGGCCAAAGATCTAGCACGTTGTTTACAGCCTTAGCAATTACAGATGTAACCTAGAAGATAAAAGCAAAGGCAACACAGTTCTTCGGCAACATGGTTCTGATACTCCTCGCTCTGGTCTATCCCTTCCACCACTTTACAGCACACGACGCTCTCTTCAGCAGCTACCCAGTGACACCAGTACTGTTGGTAACTAACACACACAGCTCCGAGCTCCACCGGCACTTTCACTGTCTTCTCTGCCTCGTCTAAGAGACCTTCAAAATAGCAGCCAGCTAGTTGTACTCCCAAATCAACTGGAAGAAAGCGTAGAAAAAATCCACTGTGACTGGAATCGTATCTAAACTCTGTACTGGGATGATAGGGCCTTCATCTCGCATCAATGTCTGTACACACGCAGGAGGATTTGTCTGTCTACGGCTTCCTCTGGAGCGGGAAAAAGGCTGGGGCGGGTGTAAAACACACAACCTCTCTCAGCGGTTCCTTATCGCTACCTGTAAAGGCATTGTGCTTGCTTTCAATCAATTCTGATGATTGCCTACTATTAATGTCATTCATTCTCTTCTGTCATCAAGCCACCTCTTTCTTAGATTTGCTTTTGTCTTTCCCTGGCACATTTCCTTGTCTAATCCTCTTTTCCAGATGGCATAAGGACGAGAGATAAGTGTTGCTAAAAGTTGCTTAGCAATGCAACACATGCAAGGTTTGGAAATGCTGACGTCCACATAAGCACTATCTATACATCACACATTTATGCAGAGAAACAAAGGCGTGAACAACCAGAGCGACATCGGGGCCTCCCGAAAAAGAGCTACCAGTTAGTACACAAAGGGGAGCAGGAAATGGAGAAAAAGAAAAAGCTACAAGCTTCCAGGGATGGGCTGTGTTGTGCTGTGGGGATTTGTGTTTCTGTTTGGTCTTAAACCAGAACAGGAAATTTTGCTTTAAGCAAAACCCTTGAGTTTCAGTAAGGTCCTGTGTTTTCTGTGATTCAGTAGACATTGCAATCTACTAATAGAGACCAACACAGAAATCGAGGGGTTCATGAAGAACAGTAACCGATGAAGGCAACATCATTCATCATCAGCTAGGTATCAACCACAGAAATCCTCCTAGCCTAAGAATCAGCCACAAGGAATTTGTTTTGCTAACTGCACAACATAATGCTGGATTGTTTCTAAACTCTGAAGTAAATGTGTTTATATGGAATTTATTTAAACCACAATTAAATGTTATGGGTAATAAATAAGAATGTTTAGTACATGAACACTAATAATTTCACAAGGTCATATTATCATATTAATTTATTTCTGCAACAGCCTACTTAAATCGGTTAGTGTGACTCATTCTGTGCTTAAAAAACCTGAGAAATTAGGAATTTATTCATCATGGGTGACAACTTTGAAGCAACTAGTCCTAAAAAACCAGCCAAACAGTAGTAAAATAACTACAGAAATTCACACGTGGTTTTACTTGGGGTAGTCTTGCTCTTACTCAGCAAGATTTTCAAATACTAACTTTGATAGTTATCAATTTTGCTATTTTTGTTCAGGAACTAACAATATTTTAATGTCCACTACCTTCAACATTGTGTGGCAGAGCAAGGTGTTCAAAGACACCTGTTTATGAACACAGAAAAAGATGTAAATAGGTCATAAGTACTTACCACTCTATTTCTGGAAGCAATTCCCAGCTAATTGATGAGGTTTCCATTTTTAGTGGCTATTACACTTTTTATTCCAATTAACTCTGTTCATTCCAAAGTCAAACCTGTCTGCTTCTACCATTATGGGATTTTCACATGCTCTAATTTGGGCTTTTATCATTTTCATTATTTGGCTTAACCAAACTTATCTTAAATATGTTAAAATCAGTAAGATTCACGTAATGACTGAACGATGCTTTCTTTTAGAAAAGTTTCTTGTGTTATAACATACAGCCTCAGCTGACATTAGACAAACACATCTATATTTAAATTTACAGTTACTCCAGTATATCCTGACTCCTTATCTGGCTGAATATGCCCACCTAGTTCACACCATGTGGCTTGCTTGTAGAACTTGGGACACTTTGTTTGTTCCAAGAAGAACTATAGTCTTAGACGTAAATCAGTTTGTCAAAGACAAGGTTTTCCTTCCCCCTGTACATTTCACAAAGTTACTGACAAATACTTTTAATAAGAGAAAATATGGTCTTAACATACAGGAGATGATTTTCAATGCTTTTGATCCTTGGAAAAGGAAACAAGTGTAAACTATTCATATAATTTAAAGTAAAGACATACTACAGGACAATGTTTTGCTGGTATTTTTTATACAGGAATGCACGTGATCTGACAGACTACCTCATTCTCCAATCAGGATGCACGCCAGAATAAGACCAAAACTTCAAATTCCACAGGGACTTTGGCACCCATTTTAAACACAAAGTTTCTCAGCAATTCCTTTTTTCAAGGGTTTATTTCTGGTCTGATAATTTTTATCAAAACCTTAATTTATCCTTCTCTGAAAGCCTTTCATTATCTATCTTCTAAAATGAAGGTAACAAGTGAAGCCCTGATGATTTCTCTTTGGCTGCATCAAGAAAGCGTTTAACAGTTTCTCTTTACCATAATACAAGATTTTCAATAAATCCTCAGTGTAAAATGCTGTATATTATGGCAAAATGTAGACAAACTACAGAAATACTAGTTCAATGGGGTTTTAGGTTTGTTTTGCCTTTTTTCCATAATGGTCTTTATTCTTACATGAAGACTGGTAATTGCATCTTCCCACTCTTCTTGTCACATATTATGAAGCATCTAAACAACCTATCAGCTAAAGATGACTAAAAAACCACCTTAAAAGGCAATTAAAGATATATATTTTGCATTCAGAAACATGTACATCACACTTCCAGGCCACTACTAGAACACAGTAACTTCTACAAACGACTAGAGCTACAAGTGAAGCAGTCGTCAGAGGTCCTATCCACAAGCAACGAGAGCTCCACGTTTACTCGTGGGGAGACTCATTCATGGTCTTTATATCACCAATAGCTTTATTTATGGCATATGTAATTTTACTGTAATGATAAGCAAGACTGGGGAAGATTAATTGTTTTAATTTCCTATTATCCATTAGTACGCAGAATCATTCCAAGCAACTGAAATCCCAGTAATTTAAACAATTTGCATTGGAACTAAAACTATGGCTCCTCCAAACAGGTAACTGGGATGGATTCGGGGGGGAGGGAACAAAAGCCTGCAGGTGAAAAAGCCCATAAGGCTTTGCCACCTGTTCCGTGCGGTTAACAGGTGTATGGAACAGCAGGCCTTCCTCTGGGAAAGACGACAAACTAAACACAGCCAAAACACACACAGAAGCAGCAACAGGGACAGAATGGAACACAGCATCTGCTTACTGGGACGTACGCAGCAGCCAGGAATGAGAAATCACAGAAAGGAAACACTTGCATGAAGAAAATGAGTGTTTTACCTCAGAAACCTCTGCAAGCTTCATTTACATACAATTCTTTTCTTTCAAATGTGTGCATGCACAAAAACCAAACAGGCCACCACAGGTCACTGCAGTTTTTAATTTACTTAAAATCAGCAGCTTTCAGGAGCTTTGTTTTGTTACATGATCCCTGGTGTCCAGTCATGTTTTCTATCTTGCATTTGATGATATTTTTACCCAATGTGAAATCAGTTTTATGGTGCAGCAGTAGATAAATCAGAGTTGTTTGTTGTTATTGACTCCTCTGTTGATATAGTTATAATTATTGCTTGTTTACTGGACATTTAATTGACCAGAATCTCTGAAGGTTTACAGACTACAATGCTCTTAACTGACAGCATTCACTTACCAAAAATTTATCACCTGCAAAAGATTGATCTAAAAATCTAGCCCTGATATTAAGGCTGAAATAGAAGCTGAAAAACAGACAAATGCAACATTCATTCAATTATTCAATCTATTCTATACCACATAGAAGTAATGTAACAAGAATATTCTAGAGCTTGAAATATTTGTCCATGTTTTTTGTTCTAGCAGATTACATCAATATGTCCAAGATACTACTTCAGTAAAGGAGAAAAAAATCAGATTTTTTAAAAATCCCTGCAGTTACACTGTTTACAAGCATAGAACTATTTGCACAAAGCATGTGTACACTGATTACCAATATAGTCTGACATTCACCCAGATATCTGACCATACAAAACAAACTTCAAAGTCCCCCACACAAGAGTTCCTATGGTCAAAGCAGACAGAACTCCCAGATCCTTAACTTGAATTAACTAAACCAATCAACAAGATACTGTTGCCAGTATTTTAGAATTTATTTTTGGCCTAATTATCCGGTCACTCTTGAACACATACACAGTGTAAGCTTAAATAAAGTACTCAACACTTAAAAACCTACAGAAAGAGACTAGTTACTGAACAAGGTAGGCCTGAAGAATTTACTAATTCAGCCTCAAAACAGATGCTAGAGAGACACCCAGTGGTACAAAGCTGTGTGTGCACATATGCACAAATATATATATATATGAAATAGCCCACCTTCAAGGTCTCAAGTGAGAAGCTATAATAACAATGTAATTTTTAAGAGTGCACAACAGCACTCAAACATATCTTTCAATCCTTTAACATCTTTGACCTGATCTCATGGAGCACTTCATAAGAGCACAACTCTGCAGAAAGGTGCACCTTTGAAGGACTGAAACTATTACCAGAAATTGATGATACATGTTTCTGGTTTCTACTATTAAGATCTATCACTAACTTTCTGAGATGACTGAAAAGTTAACCCAGCCTAAACTGAGAGGCCAATGAGAGTACATGAAAACCACAACTCTTCAATAAACACCGCAGAAGTCTGACAACTCAGACTAAATCAGTTTGGGTGCTTGTAATAGTATTTATGTATCAGAATTTAAGGGGATGGAGATTTGGGCTTTTATTTAAAGACATGTAATAGTTACAGGCTCACCTGTTGATGTCCAGTATTGAAATCCATTCTCCATAATTTCTCCATTTATAAACTTGCCCTCAGAGTAACTTCCACCTTTAAGGAACAGCTTGTCCTGACCTAGAAAATACAACAATTCTTCTAACTCCTTTTAACAGACAAATCTCCACCTGTTTTCAACTCAAGCCCAAAGCTGAACTCTCTCCTATTTTTCTCCTCTACATGATTAAGTTTATTTCTATGTATTGTTAGCACCTTCACATACTTTAAAACTTAAGACTTACTATCTTAGCATCTAAGCATTGACCCCAGCTGAAGAGATTTACAAAGTACATACAGGGCAGAAATCCTAAATCCATTAAACCAAGTTTTTCCCTAGTGGCTCTAACACAACAGAATCACAATTAAAACTCTTGCAGTCAAGGATTGGACTTTCACAGCAGCCTGTAAGCTCTACAGCAATACTAGTTGTAAAGATAACAATCACTTTGTGTTTTGTGTAAGGTGGAGGCATCTCTTTGCCTCCTTATGCTGGTTTACAGCATCCATAAGGTTTACAGACTACAAATGGCTCTATTTGTATTTTATTTTTTTTAATAGGAAGTTAAAGCAATCGTTGCAACCTCAAACCCTTTATGCCCCTCAGGTCAGAGCCCCAAGTACACGCAGCAGGCCCCAGTTCCTCGGGCAGGACTCACCTGAGGCCTCTACACACACCCCTGCCCCTAGTGTTAAAAGAGACAACTCAAACTATTTCAACCCAAAAAGCCTAAGCTGGAGACTAAATAACTCGTAATAAAAAGGTAAAAGCCCTAAGTTAACTCAGGGATTCCTATTTTTAAACTCCAGTCTAAACATTTATGTGAAGAGTAGCATATAACACTTATTCTTATATTCACTTGACGTTGCAAAGGGAACCCAGGCTCTGACATATCTAAAGGCCGCTCTAAGCCTTACAGACCACACACCCGAGGAGGCAGAACTCGAGCGTTAGCGACCGCGCTGGCTCCGCATAAAGCACGAACTCTAGTACGGAGCCCAGCGCAAAGCCACCAGAGGAAACGCTGGTATTTACACTAACCCAAACGCGGGCCTCCGCGCTCGCTCCGTCTGCCGGGACCCGCAACGGCCACCGCCGTCCCGCCCGCCCTGCTGCCACAGCTCGGCCTCGAAAAACCTTATCTAGGTCATCCTGTGATTTTTGTTGGCAAAATAAATGGTCACACTGGAACTTTGGATCTAAATAAATACAAAGTAAGAACGCTGACGTGAAAGCTTAACTCCTTTTACCATCTTTTTTAAAAAAATAATTAAGTCTCAGAATAATATAATTACCTGGGAACCACAGCACAGGCTACAAGAGCTGCAGGAAAGCTAAGAAAGCAGGTAAGAGATTTGTATAGTTAGAATCTAATTCCAAACTGATTTCTCATTAAATTGAGTTAACATGGATGTGCTTGACACATGCTGGGACCCCTTTTCTCACAATTAGTGCAGCATCTCCAGCACTCTTCGCAAGTCCAATAGTATCAGCATGTTCAGGACTAGCCCAAGGTTTCTAACTGCAAAATCAGCAAACATGTTAATCATTGCTTTGTTGCCCTGTTGTGAAATTAGATTACACATGTGCATTAAAGATTATAGAGAGGAATCTAACAAACTGATGTAGGTACTATTTCAACACAGTACTGCACGACGCTTTTCGGAATTGCTTTTTAAGAGACACTTCTGTAAGGCTAACAGTGCAAATATTTATTATTCAGAAGTTTCACATGGATTTAAACAATATCAGTTTAGATGATCATGGCTTTGCTTTTTTGAACTGAATTCTTTCCTATGGTATCAACCGAATTTCCCAGCTTTATTATTCCCTTTCCCATTCATTATCTGAGGTCATTTGTCAGTAAAGCAGGTTCACTCACGGATCTTTTTCCTCCTAAAAGCCAAAACTAATCATGGATAGCAGTGACAGTTTTATATCTATTCCTACTTTGAGGGATATACACAATAATTTTTAACATCTGGAAATGATACGTTATTCCAGGAGAGGAAGAGATCCATGAGAAGTGAGAGGAGAGCACAAATAAAAGCTACAAAACATTCTCCATACATGAAAGGATGATATTAGAGTCACCTGTATAGGGCTCATGAAACTTGGCTCTAGGCTGATCATGTACAGTTAAGCACAGAAGTCAGTGTATCCTGTACCTGTTCTTCTCAAACATGCAGGGTACTGCTCTAACTTATCCCTTAAAATACGTTTTTTAAATTTGTAGTTTTGTTATGCAAAGTACCCATCACATTTGTAAAGATTACTATGTACATACATAAAGCAGACTCAAAATAAACATGGTGATTTCTGTAGGTACCTATTAACAGTGATTTCATGCCTTTTTCCCCCCCGTGTTCACATAAAACCATGGCAATACAACAGAGATCTAGGATGAGCATTAGTAATATTTTATTCCAGCTGTTAGAGGCAGCCGAGGAAATAGTCAACATCTTTATTTTAGGTCCATTAAAATAAACTTTTCATTATTTGAGTAAATATTTAGAACGCAGACTTCCCCTATTACTTTTAAAATATTAAGATTGGTCAATCTGTGGATTTACAAATCTAAACAGCATCATTTTCAGCGACGTGGAAAGAAGGCATAGTGGAAAAGGCAGATGCTGCAACTCTGTTACTAGTATTTCTTTAAAGTCTCACGAGACAAACATGTATGTTTTGGAGAAGTCAGGCTGCTTTACTGTTGAAATATGGTAATTGCTACAGTGATGAGTTCACACGAAATTCCAGATAAAATGGTAACAATTCCAGTAAATGTCTATCGGTTAAAAGAAGCAGAAACTGCTAGCTGAAACAGGCCAGATGAAAAAACCTAAATAGAATAGAGGGGAAACCTAATTAGAGCTGCAGTTTCCCTTTGCCCCCATCCAGGAGAACATAGGAAATGCCAGATTAAAAATAATCTGATTTCGCAGAAATTCTTTATTTTTCACTGCCCATGGGAAAGACGGGGTAAAGTCAAAACCTTTTTTTCAGCAGAATATTTGTCTGTAGTGGAAATTACTAACAAGTCTTCAAAGAAGTCTTTGATGATCCTCAGGCTACCTCTATTGATGATGTCAAGAGTTTTAGCACTAAGGGCTTCAGTGGAAAAGTAGGAAACGTGGAGGGGGAAATGGGCTTTGAAGTTAGCTCAGAGAAGCTGACACAAATCACGTTAAGGCTTCATCATGCAATGAATCAAATATATAAATAGATTGTTCCAAGTCCCCAAGGTTTAAAAAAACCAACAGTAAATCCCAAAAAACCCCCATCTGTTGTTTAATACAGATTCTGGCTGGTCAGCTGTCCAGGCAGAGTATTCCTTAATATGATTAGAAATCAAGTATTCAGCATTGGCGGGGGGGGTTTCTTTTGTTTTTAAACATACTTACTTGCCACTGCTTCCAGTAATGGACGTGATCATCTAAGAAGCATAATCTCATTTTTGATATCAAAAACTCGAGTAAGAAAAAAATTTTTAAAATCATTCTTGCCACCCATGAAAAAAAGCTTCACGCGTTTTCACTGGAAACACCATTAACATGCATGTGATTGACCTATTACATTCTCTTTTAAGATATTCTCTTTCTTGGAAACACAAGTGGTGAGTCAGTTGTTATGGTAACTATTTTTCTTTTTTTTAACAAACATATGACAGCCTGTGTGTCATCTGATGCTGTTCCTGAATTAAGTTACACATTCACTTTTGTTAAATAGTCTAAAAAAGGCTTCTTGGATGAAGAAATAGTGGGGGGAAAACAGGACATTCTTCCCAGGCACCTGGCTTTAGCAGTTATAAAATCGCTCCAAATCCTTACGTTTTAACATGTCCAACAACATGTGAAAAGATGCAGGTTTGGCTTGGCCCTCCTGCATGCTCCAATGCTAGATTCTCCTATTTACCCTCCCCTTTCTAAGTTTCAATGTATAAATTACTGTCAAATATAATCTCTCTCATCGCAAACCTTCTCACTATTGATGGCTCAAACTTCAGTTAATCAAATTGCACTCCTACAAACAAAACATTTTAAACGTGGAATGGCATAACATTTTTTTTCTCCTCAGACTAGTTATATGCACCATTTTCATCCATTACAACATTGACTAAATTTATGCATATGGTCAACTTTTTGTAAGCTTGGAGCTACGACGTTATGATGTGAAAAGCAGCTCTTTTTTGTTACCTTTTTTTGTTCAACTGCCTACAATTTCATGAGCTCCAGTCTTGGAAACCCAGTTTTGTTTGTCTCATATGCTGCTTTGCCAGTAATTTTACCATAGGTCTATCTGGACTGTGAACCTTCTGCTTAAATCACCAGCTCAGATTATCAGTTGCTACTTCACTTAAGTGTGTTCCTTGTTCAAATCCAGTGTTAGCAGTTGACTACCCAAAATGGTAAAATAAGAAGAGAATCCATTAATCCATAATGAACCTTCAAGAAAGTATCTCTATTAGATATACTTCTAGTGGAGCTAGTGGGTGAAGAAAAAGTATCAAAGAGATAAACTTGAATTAAAGACAAAATATTTAAGACCTAGCACTTGCGACCTGAAACACAGTAGGAGCCAAAACCTGGAACTTTTTACAGCTCCAATCTTCTAAACAATGAACTAGTGATACATGAGAGTTGGCTTAATACAAAAGCTCCACACATTCCCAGCCCTGGTTTCAACTGAAAGCTTGTTACTCAGTCTCATAAATTCCCCTAAATTTAAGACGCGTAGCACAATAAAGTTCTTCAATGTAGAAATATGAAAAATATTTCAGCTGGCGCAGCAGAAATGTGATGATGCAAAGCAAATGTAAGACAGAGATTACAACAATCTGGACGACTAGCAACATGATGTCACTGATATTGTGCCTAGAGATTTATTACACTACGATGTCTTGTAATAGCGTCACAAGTCTGGAGGAGAACACTCTTCAACACGCCTGCATTACTTCCACTGGGGTGGCAAACCGAAATAACCAAGATAACATTGCTACGTTAAATCCATTTAGCAATGCCTCTAACCCTGTTTTAAGTAGTCACCATTATCATTTCTAAAAAGTGTCTTAGAATTAATATTGAAACAAAAAAAAATGTTGCAAAAGCACATCACTAGTACTACGAAGAAAAAACAAACCCAAAGAGCTGCATCGATACCAAGCTTACTTGTGTGGCCAACACCATGAAACCACCAGAAATAAATTGGCAAGTGGAAGATACGTTACTAAATAGTGACTAAAGAGGCTTTCCAGTCAAACGACATCTTTTGTGGGTGTGGATCTCATTACCTATTTGAAATATGGAAAAACATCCATTATTTTAAACAATAGCCACATATATGTTATAGCTAAACAACAAAACCTTTTGGAACTCTGACAGTTCATCAATACCAGATAAAAATTGGATGATTCTCCATCATTGCATGATTGTATCCATACTATAGGCAGTGATGCAGGAAAGCCTCGAGGATCTCATCATTTACCCATCAGAAGTTATTCCCAAGGTATTTTGAGAGTTAGCCAACATTTCTCTCCAAAAGCAGAGATAAGAATCAGAAGAGAAATCAGTAGAGCAATGGCTGGAGAAAAGAACTTTCCGATAGTTCTTTAACTGTTCTTCATCCTTTTCTTCTTTCCTTTTCCTCCTTCCTTCTGGTCTCTGGGGCGCTTCCCCTTCTCTTTCCTACCCACTCCCTCTGCCTCACTTCACCTCACTTGCCTTCCAGTTCCAATTATTCCAATGCCCCTGGAAAAACACGCCATCCATTCACTGAAATCAGTGACAATTAGCTACCTCAGAAAAGTCCCACCATTAGTCTGCCATGAACACGCAGAGACAACACTATCTTATGAAGAAACCACTCTGGACGTGACCTCAACAGAGCACTTAAACTCAGTTTAAAAAAATTCAAAAGTAACAGCCTAATTCTTCAAAATCCCAGCACCATAAAAACACTGTATTCAAATACAATTCAGAGTAGCTGGGTCCTCACCTTCAGGTGTTACATGTTTTTCATGTATTTTGCCAAGTTAAAAAAACAACAGAAAAATGACAGAATACAACTGCATGAACTAGTAATTTTTTTGCAAATTATGCATGCCTGTAATAACAAGATGCCTTGAACCCACAAAACTCTTTAGCTCAGTGAACTCTGTAAAAGAACTACTGGGTTTTGAAGTCCTCATATTTAAAGCAAAAGAAATTTTCTATGTTTTCTCCACAATGTCATCTTTCTAAAAACACTGAAATGCCTCCTCTGAAAGTGCTCTTTTCCTGTTGCAACATATGGTACCCCATCCAGAGAGTCACAAGATATTTTGTTTCTAATTGATTAAATTGCATGAGTCACAGACAGGATTTGCACATGGATTGCAAAAGCAACTGCTTGTTTTTAATGAATTTCACAAAGTGACACAGAGCCAGGACAGTTACCTTTGCAGTCCCAGCTACCACGTGGTCAACAAGAAGCCTCCTCAGGAGCACCAAATGTGAAACTTCAAATCAAAGTTACTGATTCTTGGGGTTTTATGACATGGCCAGGCGTACTTTCTGTTTTTTCTTAAACCTCTTCCTGGCAATTGGGGGATCAAGAGAAAGTGTTACCTCTTCTAGTCTGATGGATACAGAGAAAGACTTTGCTGATTCTGATGTTTCCAATTTCACAATATAAATAAACAGAGCCCAAATTCACCACCTTTAGAATCTGAATATAATAAGCCAAATCAGGTCGTGGGTGTTTCTGAAGGAAAAGTGGGAAGTCAGGAAAAAAAAAAAAAATTTCTCCCTGCACCATCTGCTTGAATATTTTCCATCAATGTAAAATGGCTTTTGCATAGACATAACCTGTACGGCTGAATATTTCTGATTTTTCCTGAAACAAGTACTCCTGTGCTTGCTGCATTTATGGGACCAGTTCCACAAACCAGTCAAAGTTTTTACTGGAGGTACATGACATACCGGCAGCATTTCTGAACAGGTAGAAATTATCTGAACTCTTTTGATCTTACTGCACACCAACACGTATTGCCTGATGGAAATAACGGAAAAGAAACCCCAGGAGGGATAGATTTCTCTCATAAAATGGAATCAGTGTAATAAAATTATTTTGTTTATTTATTATGAGAAATTCATCACTGCGTGCTAAAAAAATAACAGCCTGTTTGTATTACAAGGCAGTTTCTTATAGACTCAAGTTCTTTTACTGCTATGCAAAGACACTTTTTCATTTTTCAGTTAACTGAAAAGCTGAGCAGTCAACTAATCCATTATCTTTACTTACCATGCTGGCTGCTCAAAGCACCTCCTGTTCCGGCTCTGTCTACCTTAGGGACTGGTAAATCAGACAGTGCAAATCCAGAATTGCTAATGACAGAAGCAGTGGATTTCAGTTTCCAGATGCAACTTATGTCAAAAGGTAGCTTATACACTCAAATGCAGTGAAAGAAAATAGCTTTGACATTTGTGTTTGTTTGTGCTGATAGGTTTTTAAATATTCATTAAGTCCAAGTATAAAAATAAACTCACCATGACAGCCATTAGGTACTCAGTATATTCAGTTTATAGCTGAGTACACAGCAGAAAACATACATTAAACAAAACACTGAGAACTTTGTCTCCAATAACTTTTGTCAGCTGTATCTCCAATTTGACAAACAGGGATATTGAATTTGTTTAGATCACTCCTTCTGTTTTCCAAGTTCTGTTGAAATGCTGCACAAAACCTATAGCAGTGACTTCCCTAATAAAGAATCAAGTTTCACAGCTTCAAAGAAATATCTGACTGCAGATTCTATTTCATCTGGTACCATACTTCAAATAATTAATGTTGAGCATTTACAATTCTGGCATCAGCTATTACCCTCAACAGGGAAAAGAAGAAATTTGTTGCTATAAAAATAGAGAAATCAAAGGCTGGGTGAAATTTTGGAAACAAATTTCAGTGGGATTTAAATGTTCTTTGCTTCTTAGAAGTACTAAGAGATTCAGCAGTTACCGGGGACTTTAGTGGATTTATCAATACTTCAGAAATTATTTATTAATTTAGGATTGCAAATCAGTATTTAGAAGCATGGCTTTTATGGTCCTATTTTTTGAAGACAGACCTTATTGCATTTCCTCCATGAGAGAATCCTTCCTTGAAGAGTCAGAAGCCACCAGCTGTGGGCAGGGGAGAGCACTACAACTTGCACTCTTTAAAGTCCAAATATTAAATTATAAAGATATAACTGACAACCACAAAAACACCCCAGCATCTAAAAAGGTCTTTGCTACTAGTTTTAGGGTGTAATACCTGCACATTTGCTGGAATTTATAAAGTTGGCAAACTACCTGGTTTTAAATTACTGCATACACACATTGATCAAGGAAAATACAGAATTAAATTGGCTCTTCCCCCCACTACATACACAGGAGTCCACTGTTTTCCTCTGTTTCTTCAATTAATCCAAATAAGTTGATAGCAGAACTTGATGGGAGTCGGTGCTTTCAGACGGCAGCCCAGATCTCCAGACCATGACTATTCCCAGCTGATCATCAAAAGAACAACAAGAAAATAGTATGTCACAATTAGATATGAACTATATCTTACTGTTAATTGTCACAACAAGTTCAAATAAAGTATAAAGCATTTATTGTACTTCTTACTCAAAAAGGCCACAGAACTCTAATTTTGAGAGCAGCAGTACAGGAAAGTAAATGGCTGATGATGACAATGTGTAAGGGTAAAATCAGAAAGGATGTTAAAAACTACCACTCGGATGAAAGAAAATCTCAAGCAAAAACACGTGGTTAAAATGCTGCCCAAGACATCCAGAGCCTTCAATCCTTGGGTAGCTGAATGTCTCGCAAAGACAAAGCAAAATATCATCTGTACTTGGCATGGGCAGTGAAGACAGTACAGGGAACCTGTCTTCCCAGAAGGGCGGACAGAACGTTAATTCCCTTTAGCGAAGGCAGTTGCTTCACAAAAGCCAAGCCTGAAATACTTACCTAGACATCTACTTTAAACCAAAGTCCTGTGAATACCTTGACTTTGACAAAAGCGCATTTTAAAAAAGATTTTAAAAACAATGGAGTTTTAGCATTGAACAGGAATAGCATGCTTTCTTAATACAGAATGTAAATGACTGCGCTGCTGAGAAAAGGAATGCCAATGAACAGGAGTGGAACAAATTTTCTCTCTTCAAATACATCCTTGTAGTAATCTAAAGAGAATACTTCCACGATTGTGAGGCAATTTCTTCAGGACCTATTCAATTGTTCAGCTTACAGTGCCAGAAGAAAAAGCCTGTTAAAGTTAACATCTACTAACCAATCATGGAACAGACCATCACAACGTTTTATAGCATTTGAACATAGCTATGAATTTTGATTACTATCAACTTTGACTGCATTAAAGTAGTACTTTACTGAGAGACTTATGAAACCTACAAAAACTTATTCCTTTATAGGAAAGGCTTCAAAACAAACATTTGCCTTCTGGATTCAGAAAAGATGACCTAGCATTACAAGTACAGCTAATATTAAAGACAGAAATAAATCAAATTGGATGAATTGGGTTCTTCTGATTTTGGATCAAATACTTCAGAGTGTTGACATTGTACAGTAGGGATTCTGACATGCAAATATTCTTAAGCTGGGCTGCGGCACAGATCTGTTCTTCTGAGTTCCATTCCACGTGTTTTGCTGCTTAACACCAGGAGTACACACATATATGCTCTATTTCAACTTTCCTTTGAGGTGATACATTTGTATCTGAGTGAGGCAATACAATAATTTACTTTAGTGCAGCTGGTCAAGAAATGTTACTAAGTTGGAACTACTATAGTCTGTGTAAACAGTCCCCTCATGCAGAAGTCAATTGGATTAGAAAAGGTTTCTATGAAGCCATTGAGTCCCTGTCTTTGCATTATGATGGGATTCATTCCAGCTCTGTGCTTCACAGATTACAACCTGCTGAGCAACCTTTTACTATTTCCAATGACAAACTGGAACTACTCTTCTACACGTGCATACCGTGCATGCACACACACAGTTTGTTTCTTTTCCCATCTTTCCAACTTTTAAATTCCAAAGTACTTTCACTTTAAAATTAAAACACATTATTAAACCCCCAAACCTATCCCTCATCACAAGAAAAATCCATTACAAGAACTTTCAATACCTCACTGCCATTCTGCATTTAATTGGGAGCGAACAGGTCCCTCCCTTCAGGAAAGGTCTCAGTCAAACAGCCATTCCTCCTGCTCCAGAGAACTACGCATTCGAGGGGACCGGGCTACGCAGAGGATGCTGAACGCTAGAGTCAGATCATATCAATCAAAAGAGGGACAACCAAAGCATTATGTCAAAGACTTCTTAATAACTGGAGAGCGTAATGACTGTATGCACCAGCAGGGTAGCCATTGATCCACAGTCCCTCACAGATGCCACCAGAACAATTAACTGTAGCACCCTGTTCCTTGAATATGTAATTTCTCCACTGCCCCTTTAAACAGAAATACACATGGGTTTTAAACTTCAACAACAACTACTCTGCTCCCAGACAAAACATGTTGGGGACCAGAGAGTCCAGTTCGTTCTGGGAGTGGTCCTATAATTTTAATGGGAGGGTCTAAAGGGATCCAGTTTATACTGGAAGTGGTTCCAGTTTCTATATGGAGGGTCTAATGAGATCCACTTCATACTGGCTGTGGTCCCAGTTTGTACTGGGAATATCTGAAGGGATCCATGTCATACTGGGAGTGCTCCCAGTCCATACCGAGAGGGTCTAAAGTAGTCGAGTTCATACTTGCAGTGCTCCCAGTATCTACTGGGAGGGTCTAATGGGATCCAGTTCAGACTGAGCGTGGGCCTAGTTAGTATTGTGACGGTCTATACAGATCCAATTTGTAACGGAACTGGTCCCAGTTTGTACTGGGAGTGTCTGATGGGATACCCTTCATACTGGCAGCGGTCCCAGTCCATACTGAGAGGGTCTGAAGGGATCCAGTTGACCATGGGGCTGCTCCCAGGATGTACTGGGAAGGTCTATCCTGATCCAGTTCATACTTGGAGTGGTCCCAGTTTGTACTGGGAATATCTGAATGGATCCAGGACATACTGAGAGTGCTCTGAGTCCATACTGGGAGGCTCTGAAGGGATCTACTTCATACTGGCAGCTGTCCTGGTTTTTACTGGGAAGCTCTAAAGAAATCCCGTAACACTGGGAGTGGTCCCAGTCCATGCTGGAAGGGGATCAGAGGGTCTACTTTCTACTAGCAGTGGTCCCATTTTGCACTGGGAGGGCTTAAAGGGACCAAGTTCATACTGGGAGTGGTCTCATTCCATACTGGGAGGGTCTCAAGGAGCCCAGTTCAGAATGGACATGCCTGCATTTTCTACTGGGAGGGTCTTAAGTAGTCCAGTCTATACTGGGAGTGCTCCCAGTATATACTGGGAGGGGACCAGGGTTTCCAGTTCATACTGGCAGTCGTCCCATTTGGTACGGGGAGCCTCAAAAGGCACACAGTTCATACTCACTCCACAAGCCCTGCTCTCCCCCATGAGGGAAGCTCTCCAGATGTTCTCTGTCCCTGACTCCTCCGGGCACCTGGAATATTTTTCCTGCAGTGGTGCTGGCTCGGCGGGGCCCAAGGACTGGTCCGTACCATCGTGGGGGCTTCTCCAGCCCCTCGTTAGCAATTGCAGTCTCAATTCCTGGGCAAACATGGATTGGTTGGAGAGCAGCGTCAGGGTCTTCCTCTACATCATTGTTCTCATACCAAATATCTGCATCCCACGTTTCAGGATCCCCCCAGCGTGTCCCCCTATGGATGTGCCGGGCTGACTCAGGGAGTGATCCGTGTGGGATTCGCTCAAGTCACTCATCTCCTCTTTCCTGCAGCTGATTCTCTCGGCTCTCAGCCCCAGCCAGGGGTTGCTCTCACTGCTCGTTTTTACTGCAAACAGCATCTACTTGGTTTTCCAGTTTTCCCATGTCTCCTTCTCAAAAGCCAAAGGCGTGTGAAGCGCTTCATTCTCTGACTTTAATCTTGTGTGTTCTGCATTTGCTGTGGTTTCAGGGGGTGCGGGGGTGGGACTGTGGTCAGTCTGTTCAGGGTTCTTCCTGGGGTTTGGCCTTGAGCCAACCACCACAGATTGTCCCATAGATGTGTGGGAGTGAAGGACTCTCTAGCTCCTTAACCAGCCAGGCCTTCGGTTAAACAAGAGACAACTAGAGGCAAAGAGCAAGGACAGAGTCCCCAGCTGCTCCCACACATCTGGGTGCTGAAGTGAAGTGAGCTCCTACCTTCAAACTTACATGTCTTGGACTGCCGGGAAGCAGCAGGGGATGAGAGTGGCTGCTTCTCTATCACAGCTCCAGGGTCTCCTAGAAAGACAGGCCACAGCTATCAGACACAAGCTACTGCAGAGATGTCCCACCCTGGCTGAAGGTAACTTCCCCAGCTGGAAATGAACAGCAGAATCTCCTGTTTACCTTTCTCAGGAGCCAGTGGCTAAAATACAGAGTTTCTCAGGTGAGTGATGCAGGCAAGAACGACCATCTCCGGGCTATACAACATGGCTGACATCCAATAGATACTGGGCCACTTGGCTGCGACTTGATACAGTAGCCAGACGGGTGATATTAGGATTATTAACTCTGTGTCCTACATGGAAATGAAGCCCCATCAAAGCTCAACACTGGGGGCTGCTGCGCTGATTCAGCCATCATCATTTTATGCTGCCATCAGTTGCCTGAACTCAGCAACAGCCACTCACAAGTCTTCTTTCACACAGTCCTGCCACAGGTTCCTGGGGGCCCAGCTCCTCTGCTGCCCACTGAGGTGCCAGCATTGTCTGCTGGTCACAACAGACAGAGATGGCTCCTCAGGGGCCCTTCCCATGGAAGGACACCACCAAGGGAGCTCAGCAAGATGCAGCCAGGCCCAACAGAAGCCACACCCAAGATGAAGCTCCTCAGCTCCTGGTTGATATAATCCTGGCCTCGCCCACCACCCCAACCACAACCACCTGGGTGAGGGCAGAGCCACAAAGACACAGGTGGGCCAGGTTCT
>JAVSBS010001893.1:73976-84721 GCA_033124195.1 Coracias cyanogaster | reverse complement strand
GGGGCGGGAGCGGGCGGGGGCCGGCGGCGCTGCCCGGCCCTGCCGCGGGCGGCTCGGCTCGGCTCGGCTCGGGGCGGGCGCTGAGGGCGCGGCCCCGGCTGAGCGGGGCTCGGGTGGCGCTTTGAGCCGGGCTTGGCGGGGGGAAAACCCGAACGACAATTGAGTAGCAGCGTGTTCCGCTTCTCCCCGCCCCACGAAGCGCCGGGAGAGGGCACGGCGCTCCGGGCGGGCGGGGCGCTGACACGCCGCCGGTGACCGCGGCGGGGCTTCACCCGCTCTCCTCCTCCCCTCCTCCTCCTCCTCTTCCCGCAGGAATTCCCGCTGAGATGCGGTGCCCCGCTCTGGCATGAGCCCCCTCCCTGCTCCCCTCAGCGCTGCCCGGGCAGCGCCGCTTTCCCTGGCCCGGAGGTCGGTGTCGGGAGGAAAAGACTGTCGCCGACTATCGCCGCGGAGCCGTCGCTCTCAGCAACGCCGGACGCCGGGCTGAGGACGGTACGGGCGCTCGGTGCCGCGGCGGTCGGTCGGTCGGGGCTGTCGGTGTGCTGGGGGATTTTTGTTTTCCATCCCTGCTGAAGGGCTGGGAAGGAAGGGAGCGGGCGGGGGAGCGCTGGCAGCGCCGCGGGCTCCGGGTCTTGTGGGTGCGCGGTGGGGAGGGAGCGGGTCACCCCGAGCTGCGCCGTGCAACCAGCGATCCCGGCCAGCTGAGGGCTTGTGTCGGATTTTTGTTGTGCCTGGGGTCCCCCCCCACCCTCCCAGCAGATTCGGAGCCAAGCTAATCTTTTACTTTCCTATTCCTCGCCTGTTCTGGTCCGTGTATTGCCAGGTTTCTTAGCGTGCGTTAGAGCTGCTCGTGGACCACTCCATGCCTGGGGATGCCCGATTCCCGTACTTCAGCGGCTTGTTACACTTTTAGACCAAAGATACAGATGCTATCTTTAATTACAAAGAAACGAGGAGAGGAGGAGTTACTTTTTTTTTTTTTTTTGCTGGTTTTAATTTTTCTCTGCTTTAGGAAGCTGAACCGAACCACAGCTGAAGGACAAGGACTTTTCAGCTCTGGTGCTTGGGGTTGCTAGGGATTAGAAAGAAAACTTGTAACTTTATTTTCCTTTTTTTAACGGCTCAAAAGCCTTGGAAACAGTGTTTAGAAATCCCAGCTTCCCAGGAGGAGAAACTACAATAACGCCAGGCTGGCTGCAAGTTGAGAAGCAAGTTAGGAGTTAGACCTTGGGTGGACCAGTCTCAGCATCCTGCGCTTGGCTTCCCTAGTAACTAGTCCCTGTCGAGATGATCACTTTATTCAGCAAACTGGGACTTTATGCTATGGCAGTTTGGAGTAGAGACTGGGATTTTGTCAGAAGAGCAGAGCACGCAGTGGAGTCCTGACCCCTGTGTGAGGCTCTACCCCAGCACAGGCAAGTGCAGCCCTCCTGCATCTCATCAGCTGGCGCTTTTCTACCTTAGCTGCCTGAAGTTAACAAAAGCGAAAATCTAAGGCACCAACTCCTTCGGTATCTCAAGTCACCTAAGTTTTTATTTTAGCAGCAGGCTTAAAGGCTAGTGACTGGAAACATTCTATTCATGCCTTATCTGGAAACTGTCCTTCGTACAAGAGTTGGTACAAAGAACAAGTGCACCAACTTTATAGTCATACCTGGGTATAGGTGTGCTTTCTGAATTTTCAGTATGAAATCACTCAGGGCCTTTCTGCACAAGGGGGATGTGTTTCAAAGGCCTAAACCCGCATGGGTCAGGTGCCAATTACTTCTTAATAAAAAGTGTGTGACCGTTGCTCCGAATCTATAAAGGGCATTGCAAAAATGGGGTCTATTAATTTAGGAAAAACTAGGAGAAGATGAGAGAGAAGAAGGGTGTGGCAAGGAAGTTATGAAGCAACAGCTTTAAAAGAACCCACCTCTTGGTAGTTTAGCTTTAGACTGCCTAATAGAGATAGGATTTGTTTCTATGTACTTGAGTCTGAAATGACAAAGCTGACAGCATCTCTTTAGAAGTAAAAGTACATATAGGAAAAGAAGTGTTCTTCATTTTATAGCTCTGCATCAATTTATTTGAATTCCTTTGATTTTTCTCCTCCATTCCAGGAGATACCCCATACAATAGAGTGTGCAGCCCAAATTGCAGAGGACTTAAACACCCCACCAGCATGACTCCCAAACCAGAGCAACTAAAGCAGAGCAACTGCACCAGAGTCAGAGCTAGCCCAGCATCTGTTCAAAAATTATGTGAAAAGCAGTTTCTATTTATTGATGGTTTTGGTGGGTGTTTTCAGAATCTCAACTTTTTTTTTGTAGAGGAACTAAGAATTACAGAAACAAAGCATGTCTTCTTCATGGGGGGAGTTTTTGGTATGTGTTGCATTGGGTGTTTTTTTCTTAAACTGGGACTGAGGCCAACAGAAGGAAGGAATAAAACTGTATCATCTGGTGGTTAGAGAGGACTTCTTTCTTTCTCCCTCTATGTTTTTTGGTACTCAGGGAGACATGGCATGTGGGGACTGGAAGGAGGAGGGTGAGTCCTGTACATGAGCTGGTGTTGTCATTGGCAAGGTAGTCCATGAGGGCAACATAAGGACAAGTGAATATAGGAAAACTGAATGTGATGAATCATTATCGTTGACATCGTGCTGTGGTTCCTTAGAGCACATCTTTAACTGTGGACAGAAACAGTGTCCCATACCAGATCCCTGCACAGCCCTTTAGCTCACACTACATGCTGCCAGTGGTGTTTCACTGTTGAGATCATCAGGGCAGAAACTTCACACCCTTCTGCTCTTAATTCTAAAGGGCACTGTGAGGAAGGCTGTTTGGCTTCGTTCATTTCAGCCCTTTCCTTTTTGTCTTCCCTTTTTGGGTGTGGAATTTTTTTTTTTTTTTTTTTTTGTAGCTGGACTCAAGCCAAGAGCCTCTACATACCCCCCACAGTTGCCAACCTGAGCATCCGTATTGACCAGCTAGGTACAGGTGAGTCAATTCATTTGGATGAATCAGTTTGCCCTATGAAACTTTTAGGCTTCAGACTTGAGCTGGACAGGTCTTAATTTGGTTTTGCCTGTTTTGTTTGCTCTGCACTGCTCCAGCCACGCTGTCTCTCCTGGTGGCTCCTCACTCCAGCTTCTTTCAGCCTTTGCAGCCTGCACGGGGCCCTTGGTGTGGTGCCCCTACACATGGGAGCTGCCCTTGCCCTCTGCATTGTAGCTTCTCCATGACTGCGCATCCCTTTACCCCTCTCACCTGCAGAGGTGGTGGCAGGAGGGGTTGCACTTCAGCATGGGAATGTGTGGCCCTCAATGCAGAGGGTACTCCAGACTCCAGAGATGCAGAATGTTAATATGAATCCACAGGAATGAAGAGAGGAGTGTTTTTGCATGGTGGCAGTGTTTGCGTAAGCTTTTACTGTCATAAAGAAGTAGATCAGATTTGAGGAGACAGATGCAATATTGAAAATACGGAATTCATTTTCAAGACAGTATTATAGACAGGGCTGGGAAGAGAAGTGCTGTTAAAAGATACAGAAATATGCCTTGAAAATGACCTTTCAAAGATCAATGATATTATTCTTGGTGTGTGAGGCACCCATGTTTAATGAAGTATAAAGCAGAAGGGGTTGGGAGGAACTGGTCCAAGTGAAAACAGAATGAGCGTGGGACTGGCAGATGGGAGGAACGTTAGCCCACTCCTTGGTGGAGTTACTGCTTCTTTCTCCTGTTGTTGCCTACAGAGAGACTTGACAGAAGATAGTGGGGAGGGGAGTAGGGCCTTCCTGTTCTACTTGAATGTCACTGGCTGTATTTTATTTCGTGGGGAAATGAAGGTCCAGTGTTCCAGTGGGTCACATCCTGAGTGTTTGTATCCAATGTAAATGTAGAGCGAATCCATCAAATTCAATAACATCTGCAATAAGCCACGACTGGCTTTTTCTGAACAGAGAGGAGAAATGAACAGCTGTAACTTCAGATGCTGAATTTTTTGAGCGTAGTCATTTTTGGAGATTCTTTTATTCTTTGTTTGAGAATGTAGTGGAGCAATTGCTGATACATGCACACACGTATATGTGAGAAAATGTCAGTGGAGGAGTAATGCATATGGAAGTCTTGCACAGAGATATGGGAAACTGGCCACCTGTTCTTAGCTGATGAAGTAATTATACCAAAATATGTCTCCTGAAATCATGACTGCAGGAAGAGGGGCAGGGGGCTGGGGGAAGTTAACATTATGCTTAAGTAGTTTGCTGTACTTACAGTACTTATGGTACTTATTATTGACTCTCCTGCTCATTTAACTGCTCCAGATACTAGCTCTTCAGTAAGTGATGGTCAGAGCTGCACAGATGGAGAGAGACCAGTCCAATAGCTGGAATTAGCTGAAGAGATGGGAAACCTGCCCCCAGGAACCTTCTCTCTCGGACCAACCAAAGGCAGGAAGGATAACATCAGCAGCTCTTACAGACACCCATAAATCTGCCCCTCATTGAGTCCCCTTTTCTCCTTTCTAAAACAGGGTAGTAGAAGTTTTGTCTTTGTAGGGTATGTTGGGAGCATCAATATAGCAAATGCTGAGATACTTCAGAAGGATCTAAGTATCTGAGATACTCTGAGATTGGATACTCCTTCCTGCTGCTTCTCTTCTGGCCAGGATTGACCAGCAGAATTGCTCAGTGTTCCTACAACTGTATTTTTTAATTAATTTTTGGCTAAATCTTCTTTACCTCAGAATTTTTTTGCCATTGATGGAATTGAGATGAAAACCTTGAAATACTTTTTTGTACTTTCTTCTACTAGTACTACAGAGCATCTTAAAAAGTGTGCTGATACCCCTTCCCCTTCTCCCAGATAACATAATGCCTGCCTTGCCCTCTCCTTCAGAAGGTCTGCTTCTGGAAACAATGCCGTACAAAATGTATAGCTTCATGCAGTGTGGTAAAAATGGTTTATTCTTTATTCATCCCTCTCAGCCCTCCATTATCTAAGCCTTTTTTATTGCTGCAAATTCCCGGTAGTTTCATGGAAGGCCTCTCTTTTGAATGTACAACTGTTCTCATTCCCATAGTAACTTGGTAAACTTACCTGAACTGGGCGCTTTGTTTCACGGAGGCGAAAATCTGTGTATGTTTCCAAAGGTGAGGAAAATACCCCCAAATGGTTTGCTGGTCTCTATTCTCTCTATCTGGTTATTACCAACTCTTGACTGCATTTACCTAGTTCTTGGTCTAGAGATGAGTGTCACTGAGGACTTCCTCGGGACTATTTGGCATCTGGATGGTGACTTGTAATGGTCAAATGTGGTGGGCAAGACCACTGGTTTACGTAGTGACGGGTGTTAGTCCAATGAAGACCAAACAGTGGCTCAAACTTTCCATCATCTCCAGTGAAAAGGAGGACAACTGCATCAGCTTACAGCCAGTTTACAATAAACCTGCTCCCTGGGCTGTGGGTTAACCTCACTAGATGTCTCCTGGGGTCAGGTTTGTTATTCTTGTATGTGGGAAAAAGAAGTCTTGTGTGCTTTCTGCTTTACTGGAGTGTAAATAAAGCAAGAAGGTCTTTCATTTACAGGCTCACTCATCAGCATATATTAGTAACGCTTATCAGCTTTTGACTGGAACTTTGATGGCATAATTACTCTAAAAGGGTAACATATTCAAAACTACCTGTGTGACTTTGGGAGTTAGATTCCTGAGAGTCTTAGTCATTATTTTAAACAGGAATTGACTTTTTAAGCCACACATATTCCTGGAAGCTTTAAGAAAAGTCTTCTGTTACCATGTCTTTAAAATGACAGTTTCTAGGACAAGCGAAGCAGCTCTGCCACTCCACTCATTTCAGATATGGAATAAGGAGGTTGAAGAAACAATTAGAAAAATACTGTGGAAAACAAATTTTCATGGGTAGTCTTACTAGAGAGGTCCAGGACATTAAAATGTCTACTTTTCAGTCACCTGACAGCAGGACAGATGTGAGCATGTACTTTTAGCTATGTCTTTAGGACAGCTGGGAGGGTGACTGATACCTCAGCTGTTACTGTAGACAGAGCAAAACATACATTTCTCCAGACACGATTTGGTGTACTGAATTCAAACACCTTGTGACAGGAACAGTTCGAGTCACCAGGGCAAACATGGTTATCAGAAGAAACAGATAAACTAAGAAAACAGCCTTGCATACTCTACTATTTATGTTTGTGTAGGTAAGATTTTTAATTTGCTATCAATCTTGGATTTCTTTTTGAGCAGTGATGGATTAGTCTTGGTATTTGTGCAATTTTTTAAAGCATTCCTGTAACATTTGTGTCATTATTTATTTTGCAACATACCTGTGAGATAGGGACTTACTATTTATCTCACTTGGGCAGCTGGGGAACTGGAATATTCAGTAAAGCTGAACACAGCACACAAGATCACACAGGAAAGCTTGCAGCAGGACAAGCAGAGGGTGCTGAATTGGGTCTCAATTCCCATGAAAACCACCAAGCACATGCTCTTCCCATCAGGTTCTTCCTCAGTGCTTCTGAGGCAGCTTGGTGCATTTCCTTGGCTAGACAAAGTAGGGTTTGGCTTTTCTAAGGAGGAAAGCTCAAGCCTGGTGATGAAGAGAGGAAGATGATGTATGTCTGGGAGAAGATGGGGAACGGGGAGCATCCACCACTACCACTTCTTCAGTGAGGCTGGCTTCCCTGATTCTGGCAGAGGTTGGAGTTCGAAACTCCATTCCTCTGGGCAAATCACTGCTCTTCCTGTGCCCAGATCCAGCTCTGCTCTTTTTAATAAAGTTGATATGAGTGGCTGAGTTGACAAGGAAGCCTTCTGCCTCGCTGCTGGCTCCGCATCTGCTGCCACCATGCTGTGTTGCTGTGCTGCCTGGGCTTCCTGATGGAAAATAGCCACCATTGCTCCATCCCCACCTTGTGAGGGGCACTAGTGTTTTGGTTTGGAGGGAAGAAGCTGTCACAAAGCCAGCAGAAGGAATTTTTTCTTTTGGTTGCATAGTGAACAGTGACAATATGAGTTTTATTGCTCAGAATGTATCCACATTTATAGGATGCTATATTTAAAAAGGAGAAAAAATGAGTCATGGGGAGCTATGCTAATGCTAAGAATTTATGTCTACCTCTTGTGAGGCTGAAGACAGCAGGAGTTGAGCAACTCTCTTGTGTCTGGAGGATTTACGGATCAAACTAAAGCCCACTGAAGTCAGCTGTAAGTCACGTTGTGGGGCCCGTATCGTGTGTGTGCCTTGTGCTGGTTACAGTGAAATACTCTTCTTGAAGAACCTGGGAGCGCTTCAGTGCTGTTGACTTCCCTGGCCTCAGGCAGGAGCTTGCTGAGCGGCAAGCTGCAGCAGAGATATGACTATCCCATCAGTTACTGTTCCTCTGCTGGAAATCCCACCTCAGTCACAGCCAGGGGAGGGATATCTCTGTGCCTCTCAGGCCACACCTGCAGCACCATGTGAGCAGGTACTTGCACCTTGAATGGGAGCAGGCAGAGCCTGGGCACATCTTGGCTTCTGCTCGCTCCTCTACAAGTGTTTTAGTCCCAAAGAGAAGTAAGGTCAGGGTTTGCTGTGGTACAAGCTGCCAGAGCTCTCCTTTCAGAGCCTGGTAGGGACACAGGGATACCAGGGTTTGGATACTTTTGCTTATGGCATGTCTTGACACTAACTCAGTTGGCTGCACTTAATTATGAAGTGCAAGTGTTCTTGTTCGTTTTATTTAAAGCTTCTTAATGAAATCACACTCTAGTTGAGAGTACCAGGGAGTTCAGCTTTCCACGTGCCTGCTTGCCAGCATGGCACAGCTCTGGTCACAGGCAGAGGAAGGGCTGGGTCTGGGATTTCACTGCTGGGTGGGCCAAGAAGAGAGGATGGAGGTGGACTGGTTGTGAACAAACACAGGCAGCACGGTGTGCCTGGAAAATGTGGATTTGGTTGCAGCAAGGTGCTGCGCAGCTCCTCTGTTTTGCCTGTTGATTTGAGATGAGGAGTTTTCAAAGTGTACAGAAATAATTATTGAAGTGAAATTTTCAGGTTTACTAGGCTTTTTGTTTTGTTGGATGGGTTTTTTTTAGGAATTGGCTATATCAGTATGAAAAGGAGCATGTTTAAGAGTCCTTCAATGTATTTCTGAGGGATACACCAGAAAACAGAAAAGACTGTAATAGTGTAAGACTGGTTCTGGTTTGTGGAGACAAATACTTGCTCATCTTGCAAATCTAAGAGGGGTTGCAGAGCTTTTGAATAGGGATCTGTTATTTGCATTGCTGGAAGCACAAAGCCTAACAGTAAGTCTGATATACAATAGCTGGAACAAAGACCCGCCCAACCCAAGTTAAAAGGATGTTCATGGACACTGGCGTTGTGGGAATCCCATCCATTTTTTTCTTGAACTGGCCTCCTCTAGTAGAGGGCTACTAAAACAACCACTGTAGCATGTCTCCAGGCACCTGATCAGTCCAGAAAAGCATTTAGAGGATTTTCTCCCACAAGTTTGTGAGCCTGTGATATATTACCAGTTGCCTGTTTTGACACAGAAAGACCCCAAAAAGGTATGAAATGAAAAAAAGTAACAGGATGCCAATGGAATTTAATCTTTCAGTCATATCCAGACACTGTTATCATGTCTGTCATCTGTACTTAACATACCCAGATAGCTCTTGAGTGGTCTGCATAGACAGTTAGCAATTTAGTAGAGATTGTGATCTTCAGAAAATATGTAGCTGGATGTCTTGTGTAATGCTTGATATGGAAGTATTAGTCCACTAGTTTAAGTACAAGACTTGCTGGGTGGGTATCAAGTAGGACTCTTTGGGAAGGAGTTATTCAGTACCCAGCATGCAATCCCAGAAAGTCGTGAAGGGCATCCACAGAGCTTGTTGTGTGGGCTGATGAACTGGGAAGCAGGAGATCACTGAAGGAATCCCTTTGGCTCAGTAGTGCTTGCTGCTGAGCTGCAGTTGCAGGCTGGAGGTTGGTTTGACGGCTGCTGGCATTTGTTAGTGACAGAGTCCCCAGCTAACCTCGAAGGAGCAGACATGCCCCAGTGCTCTGGGAAACCCCTAAGCTGTTGTGAATTGTTTTTGTGAAACAACAGTGCAATGTTGAGTAGCATGTGATCTCACTGTTAAAGTACCTGCCTTGCCACAAGTCTGCATCTGACATAACAATCCTTGGAGAGCAAGGAAGGTATCATGTGAGCCCATCCGGTGCACACCCTGCTTCACTTCCACCCAAAGAGACATTGGTTGTAGGATCCTATTGAAGGTTCATAACTCTGGATTAAAAGTCTGAAGGTTATGATGAGCTGTAGCAATGAATTTGTCTTGAATGAGTACTTGCAGCTCTTCCCTCAGAAAGTATTTTGTAGCTCAAGGGCAGAGTGCTGGTGGAGAGACTTCTCTGTTTCCTCCACATGCTGTGGATGCTTTCAAATTTAACCTGCAAGCAGGCAAAATATCAGGCATGAGGAACTTAGCAAACCATTTGCTTTTCTTGAGGTTTGGTCTTGTCTGAGGAGACTGAATATTCTGTCAAAATACTCTGCTGAGCATTGTTTCCTCTGCACACTCTGCATTCTGCTTCACACAGCACAGATATGCTGATAAGATGCCGCATCACCCCTGTGCTGCGAGCAGCAAGTGTTTTGTTACATGAGATTTACCTGTGGAGTATTAAGGCCATCTTCAAAAGTTTGACTTGGACTGAATGCCTGCGGAGCCTGTGAAGTCTTTCATGTTAATCAGTAAAGTTAGCTACGGGGATATATAATTTCTTATTCTTTTTGCAATGTAGCAAGTCTATTTAATTAAACTTCTGGGATTTGAATTATTAAATAACAAAACAGTTTCAATCTACTTTTCTGTTGATAAAGATCTCCAGTAACACATTTTTATTCCTTGGATTTTTAAATTATGAGCTTCAGAAACACTTGGAACCTCAGGAGGACAACTTAGTGGGTCCAGGCTAGCAGAGAAATACAACTCTTATTCTAAGGTCTCCTGAGCACAGCAAGTCACTCCCCGTTGTTTACATACCACAAGAATATGGGAATAAATTCAGGTTGTCAAAGCAAAGCAGAAAAATTGTGTTTTCAGGCATATCCTGTGTTGAAGCATCTGTTTGGTTTTGTGCAGCGTAAGAATAAATCCATTTGATGCTCAAAACATTGGGAGAAATTCTCAGTTTTGGAGGTCAGATTGCCTCATCTGCTTGGGGGTGAAAAAAGATGGAGAAAAATAACAGTAGTTGCAGTTCAAATGGGCTCGGGAAGGCTCACAAAGAGGTGTATGGGTCTAGCTGAGAGGTGGGAAGGAACAAAGAGGAGTCATCTAAGGCAAAATGGTGAATGGTTGCTGAACTGGGTGGTGGGTGGAGGTCTGCCACCTTCAAGGCGGTGAATGAGGAGCTGGGCAAGGAGGTGAGGAGGTCCCTGCTAGTGTCCAGGGGGGTGGCAGAGGTGCAGGCAGCCCTGGGCGGGGTGTCTTCATGGGCAGCAGGAGGTGAGGGACTTGCTGACAAAGCTGCTCAGCCCCAAAAAGCTCCTGAAATGTCTTCCAACCTCAGGTGCACTCTGACTCTTCAGGCCCTCCTGACCCCAGGCGAATGGGCTCTTGCTCCTGTTTGAGACCAGCGCACTTCAAAAGTCTTGTTGAGTGGCAGGGTGGGTGGACATGGTGGGTGGAGCTGGTGACCCAAAATACCATTTCCCCTTCCTAAGGCTGGGCGTGTACCAAAC